>CM054061.1:1047551-1275726 GCA_028641055.1 Alopecurus myosuroides | reverse complement strand
TGTCGTGGTGTTGTCACGGCAAGTGTCCTCTTCTGAGAACTAGAGTGCGAGGCCCTATTGCAACTGAGCGAACTCTCAGAAGGGTTAAGGTGGAAACGAGAGACGCGAGTTTACCTATGTTTGGCCCCTCTATTGAGAGTACAACCTACTCCTGCCTTTTTACTATCGGGGAATCAAGGTCTCGATTACAAAGGGTGATTCTGATTTCCGATCTCTCGAGAGCTATTACTGTCCGCTAGAACTTGTTTTGCTACGTCCCAGAGTCTTGCCTTATATAGTAGACGAGTCCTCCAGGTTACAAGGTGATCCGGGTTATGCCCGTTGTCGGAGTCCTAGCGTGGTCCGGTCTTCAAGATGCTTCGTCCGGCTTATTCCATAAACCGGACGCTCACGTCCGGCCTTGGGCCTCCACACTTGTTTCCCAGGCTCTGGGTTGGGTCTGCTTCTGCTTCCAGGTTATGCCTAAGTGTAACCCGGGTCTTCATTTTCTTGCTGGTTACATCATAACCAACTTCTCTCAGTTATAAACCGGAAAGAAATAGGATAACAAAATAGGAACCAATCAGAACATTTTATGGTTTATGTGGGTGGCAGGTAAGGCTCCCATTTACCTATTCCCCCAACATTAGCCCCCCAGGTTAAGCTTTCCTAGGAAAATCTTTGATGCGAATCTTTTAGTTCCAAAAATAATCATCTGAAATCTCTGATCCGGATTATTCGAAGATCATCTTTATCTCCAGTATTATATCCTTCTGTTTTTTTAACCTGGAGAGATAACCTCACGATTTCATCTCCAATATCTTAGGAACCGAAAATATTTTGGTTTATCCCAGATTTTTCGCCACGCATTAAATACATTTTCTCGAAGAATCTTTGATTTATCCTTCCGCTTTGTAGATTCAATCCTCCTCTAATTTTCTAAAAAGATTAATCCTAGGGGTGTTTTATGTAAAATTGTCAGCTAACCCTAGGGTTAGGGCTCCCACCTATAAATAGCCCCCAGGGGCTCCACCATGATCATTTGCATCCTGTGCCTCCCACTTCGTCTTCTTCCTTTGGAAAAAGCTTGAGAGCTCCTTCCTCTCGCTCGCGCAATCGTGGCCGGAGCTTCGCCGGCGTTCGTCTATCCATGGTGAAGGATAAGAACTTGGCGTCCAAGGCCACAGGAGCCGGCAAGAAAAAGAAAACCGGCGGCGTGTCCGGTTATGTCGTTGGTTCCGCGGTCAAAATCAACACGGGAATGCTGCAAGTAAACTGGTGCAAGTCAGAAATGACTCAAGGCCGGCTCCAGGAGATAGAAGACTCTGGCTTGCTCCTAGAGAACATATCATGGCATGCTCCCGGAAACGAGATCCGGCCCGAGCCTCGGCCGGGCGAGGTAATAATATTCGAGGCCCAAACATTCTCTGCGGGTTTCGTCCGCCCGGTTCATGTTTCTTTCGCCGGCTCATAAAGTATTACGGCCTCCACCTTCGGGATCTACCCCCAAACTCCATCCTTAATGTTAGAAACTTTGGTGTCCTTTATGACGATTATCTTCAAGTAGAACCCAATCTAAAAAAAATCTAGAATATTTCTACCGTAACAAACACCCGGAAGTTGTTGGGGGTGACTTGACCCACTGCAGCGGTGTCTCTTTCCATAGACGAAAGGATATTGCTTATTCGGGTATCCCATTAGCTAGCCACCCAAAACTCTGGCAGATACATTCTTTTCCTGCAAAAATACTTCTTCTGCTAATGAACCGGCTCTGCTGGGTTATCGTCCCGAACGTCTTGTTTACACAAGCACTATGAACTCTTATGCTAAGCCAGCCGATCGAGCCAAGATTAAGCCCCTTCTCAAACGCGTAACCTCCTTGATAGTTCATTGGTTAACCGGTTTAGACCTAAGCCGGACTTTGGGTAAACTAACGCATTCAACCTCTTAGCATTAGGAACCGGCTGCTCCGTCAGTATTACGGTTTATGAGACCCTATGAGGTATTCTGAGTCCCCGATTTCAAAATCTGATATGGTGGCTGCATTGAAAGATCTAGTTGGAATAAAGAAAGATAGTTCTTTGTGTTGGTCTTGTAGCATTTTCCTCCTCCAACCAGGCTCCTCCTGTAAGTTTATCCTTTCATGAGTTACTTTTACTCTGTGGACTGAAGTTTCATCAATGTTAACCCCGCTTATTTCCAGTTTAAAGCTTTCAGATGCTTTCTGGGTTACCACCGAAGAACCTACTTCCCCTCCTGAAGATGATGAATCTGAAGAGCGAAGTGACGAAGAGGACGAGGTTTCTGAATTTGACTCCCTTGGTCACTTGCATAATCAACTTGTTGATGCTAGTTACTCGCTGGATGAGCCGGCTGGGCAGGAAGATGTCGTTTAGGACACGGGGGTGCATCCCAAGAGGCGCCGGGTCAAGTTATTCTGGATCTCAACCCCACTAGTCCCATCACTGTCTCTAATGTTGTAGTTGATAAAGATTCTCCTATGACCAACAAGAGAAGATGGCGCAAAGGTGCCTACTTCTAGATTGTTCAAAACACCTTTGACCCCGTCCTCACATATGAAGAAAATGCAGGATGACGAGGATACCAGCAAAAGAAGGAGAACCTGGAGCTCCGGCTCAAGCGATTTACAAGTAGCTTTGCCTGAGAATACTCCTTCCCGCCGGGTTTCCAAGGCACGAGTTTCTCCTACCGAGTCACATCCTTTGGCAGGGAAAATCCATCCTGAGTTGAGTCATACTTTTCATACAGATACCCCCAACTCCGGTTCGTCCCACTACAGCGGGGCCAGTGAATTTTCCATCAATTCTGGCTAAGCTAACTCTTCCGGCTTTTAATCATAACTATAAACCGTTTTTCCCAATCCGATTTATAACCTTTCTCTTGTTACAGGGCCCAAGCTGTGATAAAACTTACTCCAATTTCAGCCGTTGCTCTAGGAGATACTTAGGAAAAAACTCCTAAAGAGAAACAAGATGAGCTAGCTATTCATTCGCCGGGTCTTATTGATGATTCGGTTCTCAAAATGTGAAAACTGTTGGGACCTTGACTGTGCTATCCAAGGTTATATAAGATTTGAAAATATCTTCGAAGGCAAAAATAGTTCCTTCCAACCTGAAAATTGAAGGCCAGAATTTTGATGTTCTCTAGCCCTGCAAAGAAATACATCAATCCACAGCTTCCGAATACAAATATTTCTACACCAATAATGTCAACTGCCCCAAAAGGAAACTGATTTGAAATCTCGACAATAAGATATCTACTTCTAACCTCAGCTATGGCGATGCATTTCATATAAATGGACATAACATCAACATCGATCAATGGGAAATAAGGTTAACCATGCGTCATGAAGCAATTTGGATACCATCATGAACTTGACCATGCAACATTATGTCACCATAAAAAAATCGCATGTTGTAATAATAACCGACACCAAACATTGAAGACGTATAGATGTTGACTATTGCAATGGAACGTTTTGATTGTGTTTACATTATACCAATTTTTAATATGAACCATAAATTATAATAGCTGTGACATTGATGGAGTATGGACACACGCTCGTTGAGAGACCCCAAGCGCAAAGTGTGAAGAGTGCAGTAGCAATTTATCTCTTAGAAAAGAAACCAAGGTTGAATCGTCTAGTAGGAGGAAAAGCAATCTCTGAAGATTGATGCATCTGAGGTGGCAAGACGCACTACCGGTTCAGCAGCAACGTGGAACCTACACAACAGAATCAAATCACTTTGCCCCGAACGAAGTAGTGAGGTTGTGAATCTCACCGGTTTTGATGAACACGAAGAGGTTAAACGTATGGTATGGAAAACAGTATGAAAGCAGTATGAAAACAGTAGGTGTTTTATCAGTATGAGGAAAATGAACCGGGGTCCACAGTTCACTAGTGGTGTCTCTCCGTGAAAGATAAACAACATATGTGGTGAATAAATTATAACTGGGCAATTGACAGAAATGAAGGCTGCACCGTAGTGCATATGCAATACATAAAGATTACTATGTGATTCATGTCGGCATTACAACAAAATACATACACCGTCATCCAATTGCATCTATGACTAAAAATCCACCCTCCGAATATCATCCGAACAAACGTTGGGTATTAAGTTGCAAGAAACAAATAATTGTATTAGGGAAAGTGTGTAATGTAAACAATAAAATAATCCTTAGACAAAGAATTGTTGTTTTCTCCCTAATGTAAACATCACATCCTCCATCCGTCATGTTTGTCACTCGAGCACAGATGCAAAGGAGACATGAACCCACTATCAAGCATAAATACTCCCTCTTGGAGTTACTAGCATCTACTTGGCCAGAGCATCTACTAATAACGGAGAGCATGCAAGATCATAAATAAAATATGCATGAAGATAACATGATAGATTGATAATCAAAAGACATACCATTCCTCATTCATCGGATCCCAGCAAACACAACATGTAGCATTACATAAAGATGATCTCGATCATGTGAGGCAGCTCACGAGATCTAAACATGAGGTATAAAATGGAGAGAACAACCATCTAGCTACTGATATGGACCCGTATTCCAGTGATGAACTACTCACGCATCACTTAGGAGGAGGGCATGGTGGTGTAGACCCTTCCGGTGATGAATTCCGCTCTCGACAGGGTGCCGGGGAGAGCTCCAAAACCCTCCCGATCTCGGGATGACGATGACGATGGTCCATTAAGGTTTTACGCCTCAGGGGGGGGGGGGTAGGCGAAAGGGCATAGGCGGTGGAGGCATGGGAGCCCCACACCACCCCATGGCGCAGCTAGTGGGGTGCGCCGCCCAATGGTGTGGGCCCCCTGAGGCCCCTCTCCGGCTCGGCACTCCGTGGAACCTTCGGGAATTCTAAGACTTCCGGGCTTCGAATTTTCCAATTCCGAGAATATTGACAGAACAACTTTTCTGAAACTAAAAACAGCAGAAAACAGGGAACTGGCTCTGTGACATCTTGTCAATAGGTTAGTTCAAAAAATCGATAAATATGACATAAAGTGTATAGAAAACACGTGGGAACCAACATAAACTTGACCATCAATAATGTAAAGGCTTATGTAAGCTGAGATCATAGAACTTTAACACAAACATGATAAATAAAATTTTAATAGTAAAGTGTAGCAATCATCTTGAATCATGAGAAGTAACACAAATAAAAGATCATGAATAATAATGCATTGAATTTTATACGTTTGTTTCAAGTATAGAGAAAGCATGGGAAAGTGATATTTCACTAGTCTTTAAGAGTGGGGCAAAAGATAAATGCCAGGACACCTTCAAAGTTCATGAGGAAGACTAGAAAAAATAATTAGAGAACAAGCAATAACACATCATGAATCAATGAATAATGTTTTTGGGACAAATGCACATAAAACTCAGAATGGCAACTATGCTCTCTCAAACGTTTATGGCTAGGTTGAGACTCCAAGTGCAGAGTGTGTAGCTAGTGGAAAGCCTTCTTCCCCACGAGGGTGACTCAAGGGTTTATATCGAACTCTTGGGGAGCCAGTATTTCAGCAGTTGTCTTCCAAGCTTCCTCCAGGATCCTGCAAACAAGTAGAGAATTTTGTGCCCTCAACCTCACCAAGTGGTTGTCAAGCACAAGGTGTGAGACTTCTAAATTAAAATGCAAAACTGAAAGTAAATATGCAATAATTAAATCTACTACTAAATGCAAATGAGAAAATAAATATGCAATGGATTGTTTTTGTATTTTTGTGATGCAAGTGGTGATGGAGATAATGTAAATTCGAATTGGAGATGCAAGTAAAGTAAAGTGCAAGTAAAGTAAATTGCAGCAAAGTAACTAGAGTGTTTTCTTATATTTAAAATAGGACCGGGGTTCATGGTTTCACACTTGCATTCTTTCAAATAAAGTGGTAGACGGTGGACATAAAGAATTACATGTGAGATTACAATAACATGTTTAACATTGAGTACTTTTATATGGGCATCACGTCCTAGCATAGAGATCTATACGGTCATATTGATCCCTCTTATACTCCACCAAGATGCGAAATAAATCATAACACCTCGATAATTAAGGAAAAAACCAGAGTATAGCTTTAAGCGATGTGACATGAAGTTGAAGTAAGAACTTGCTAGATCTAGTCATGGAGATTGATTAGTGTCACTTCAAATCCCCGGTAACAAGGTACTCCTTTTTATCCCTAGTGAGGTAACTAAGAAAGGTTTAACAAAACCTAAGTGGATCGCTGAACTTCTGTCACTTTCATAGCACTAGCCACCCCCCGTTACTCCAACTAATGCACCCATCACCCCACACATGCTCTCAAGAACTAGATTGATCAAAGCTAGCAAATAAGAACGGGGTACATAAGATACATCTACTCAAATAACTCAAGAGAAACAATTGCAATCTCAGATTCAATAACTCATAGAAAAGATCCACCACATAGGAATTACAACGGTGCCCGTAATCATGTGAGGCAGCTCATACGGATCTAATTAGTGAAGCACATAGAGAGAGAGATACAAGTGCTACTTCCACAAACCCATAGCCCTGGGGTGGACTACTCCCTCTTCATGGAGATGTCAATGGAGATGACGTTGGAGGGGTAGGAGATCACACCGGCGGTGCCCCGCCGGAGTTTTCCCCCTCCAATCTGGAACTCCAGGTCTCTGTTTCGGTGTTTCGGTGTTTCGGCGGCGCTATTCTCCGTAAGGGTACGGGGGACCCTTTTTATAGTCAGTTTTAGGTCAAGACGGAGTCGGTAAGTCGAAGATGGAAGGAATTGGGGCCACAGGGCCAAAAGGGGGCCTCTCACGCGGCCAAGGAATCTGGCCGCGTGGAGGGTCCTCTTTTGGGCCTCCTTGCCCAATTCTCGTGGATCCTTCGCCCGCAAGTCTTATCCTTCCAAGAAAATGACCCCTGCAGATTTTCAGGTGATTTCGCGGAAGTTTGCCCCCTGAAACGTCAAAAATATAGAAAACGGGGTTTCTGACAGGCAGGGTTAATTCCATAAAAGTTGGGGGACTTTGTAATTTAACCCCAAAATACTATAAAACATTGAATTATACCCTTATATGATGCAATATGTAATAGAAAACCATGTGAAAATATGCAAAATTCATCTATGCATTTTACATGCATCAACATCCTCAAGCTTAACCCATGCTCGTCCTCGAGTATGAAGGTGATAAAACTAAGATGGGTTTTGCATATTGAAACAATCATGGGATATCAAGGAGGATTATTCATGCTACATATAATCAAATGATTAATACTAGAAATGAGTAGCAATATACAATTCATGTTGTAAGAAATATCAAATATGCAAGCAAAGATGCTTCATGAAAGTTCACAAAGTGTATAATGAAATAAAAGCACTATGGACCAAATGCATACACAAAATGAAAAATAAAATCCTATATTGGTCAAAGAATAGCATAATGGAGAATAGAAAATATGGTGGACACTTTGGAGAAAATTGAGTAGAGGTAAAACAAATTTAGCCTCTAAATTATTCAACTAAAATTACTAATTGAAATGTGGTATCCATTGATCTAGGACTCTCATTGCCCCTTTATCACTAGCATCTTAAAATTGTCAGTATTGAAGTAATGAGAATGACAAAGTGGTTGAAAGCCTCATGCCCCGTGAGTGTGAAAACCTACTCCATGATTACTCAACTTAAGATTCCTAATAAGCTTTGTACAATCATAATAAGTATTAATGACATCATAGAGAACCGCAAAGAGGTACCTCTTGCCCCATGTCATGGAAACAAGCCCATGTTACAATGACAAGATGAACAAACGGAGTAGACTCATCATCCTTTTTATTTTCATTCACTGTTATGCATAGCTTCTTATTTTATTATAGGATGTGTTGTAGAGTCACTCAAGCTGTAAGTAAATTTCCACCATGATAAAGCATGGCTTGGGTTAGCGGCCCAATGCGTTTCTCTAGTCATAAAAACTTACTCATCAAAACTTACTATTCCTCTATTTCATTTCGGCATGGCAGGAGTCCAAAAACAAAAGTACATGATATCAACCAAATGTAAATTTTTTGTGCAATGTTGAAAGCTTTCCGATGATACACATTTATAGCTAGCTCCCAACCACACACTTGTCAAACGAAAAACTTGTGGCTCCCATTATTGGTTCATGTTTATTAGATGCATAAAAAGTAAAGTGTGCCTTCAAAAGTTCGTGAGAGTCCTATCCCAAGTTCAAGCCATGACAATTAATAAAGTGAATATCTTAATTTAGAACATAAATAACACAATAACATGGTGAACATACTCGGAATAGCAATGAAGCTAATGGGAAGATAGGGTGGACTCACTGGAAATACTTGGCTAAGGAGTGTTGGAAACAAGTTTTTACTTGTTGGAATTTTTAAATTTTTGTGATAGCAAGAGGGAGATAGTTGACCAGCTACTATGCATGCATATGTCCATAGAACTACTCATTTCATGACAAGCTAAATAAACCAGCAATTAACATCAAGGACATGAATAAGAGATAGCTCAAGACAACATTATTGCAAATTTCTACACATAAAAAAGCCTATAAATCATGCAAACATATGTAGCTCTTCAAATCAACCATGGCATCCCTATTCAAAGTCATAATACTAGAATCCAATACATTCCAACCCCAAACTCCAGTAGCTCAATCTCATATAAAATGATGGTGGTCTTATCAAAACAAAAATAAAAACAAAAACTAGACGCTTCAAGTCTCTACGATAAATGCTTTGCTTAGAAAAACAGAAAGTAGACGTGTGCTAACCAAAAGAGTGTAGCTCCAGTGGGCCGGGGTGTTAATCACATCCCCAAACTTATGGCTTTCACCATTCTTGGATGTCTTGAGGCGCAGCTCCTCTATTCCCTGTGAAAAAACTTCACAAAACATGTTTTTGCCATTCTTTTTCTGTGGGGTGAGATTAGCAAGGACAAACAAATCACATGCTTTCTGTGCAAAATTCCAAATCAAATGCTCCAGTAGATAGACAATAAGGTTCATTATGTTGTATGTTCACTCTCTTGCTTGAAAGAATCATGGAAATTCGATCTCCAAGCCCAAAGAGTGCATAAAACAAAAAAGGCAGAATCTGTCCAGAAAAGCAGCAGAAGCAAAACGAACGTTTTTTCCTAAGCTAGACTCGTCAAAAAATTAAGCCAATTTTTGTGCTTACAGAGGATGAAAAGTTGCAGAACATACGAAAAATTTAGCTCAATCTGACATACCAATAAAAAACGTAAAATCATACGGTGAGCAGATTCGTGCTGAAACAGAAATTTCATGCACTAGGATAGCAACTTATAAGTCCAAATGGGTTTGACTTGACTCTTTATTGAAAACTCCAGAATTAAAACAAAAAAACTAATATCTTGAGACAGCAAGAGGACACTAGGAAAATCCAAACAAAAACAACCGGGTTGCCTCCCGTAAAGCGCTTTCTTTATAGCCATATAGCTAGGCTTTACTTACTTGATAATCAAGAGGGATAAAGCTCATGAGGGAGCTTGTTCTTCAGCGTGCCCCTCTTCCTTGGGAAGTGCTCCATGATTTTCTTGTGAGGAAACTGAAACTTGACATTCCCTTCCTTGGAGTCTATGATTGCATCTGTAGTACGAAGAAAAGGTCTACCCAAAATAATATGACTAGGGGATTTATCCCCCATATCCATAATAATGAAATCAACGGGTACGAAAGTCATGTGCAATTCAATCATAACATCTTTTACTTGTCCTACATCATGTTTAGCAGAGTATAAACAAGGACAAATTCACTTGAGCACTTTTCTAAATTTTCTAGTTCTAGCAATTCATATAATTCTTTAGAGAGTACCGATACACTAGAACCTAGATCTAACATAGCATGGTGAATTTCTTTTCCAATTGAAACTAGCACCTTGGGGATCCATGCATCCCCAAGCTTAGGAGGTATCATGGCCTCATTCTTGTACCTAGCAATTTTTTCCTGCAAGATATGATTAGCAATATAAAATCCAAAGCCAGGTTGATTAACATTTATAGTGGGGTCACTAGCAAATTTTTGTAGAGTAGCAATAAGTTCTTGCAAGCTACTTTTTTCTAAATCAAGCAATGGATCCTTAATTTCAGTAAGCATCATAATTTACTCTACTTTACTCTCTAATTTAGCTAGCATTCTTGATTCATGAGGACTAATTTCATCTTTGCTAGCAAGATAAGACATATATGGAAATAATTATTCAGGGTACTTCACTATTTCATTCAAAGTATCTTTTAAGCTAGTAGGGACATGCTCACTTGTATTCTCAGTAATATGATCAATATTTTCAATAATAGGAGCAGCAATAGTAATAGAATTCATTCCTACACTAGGTTGTGCTTGTAGCTTTCCCGCTGACATGCTTAATAGAGTTGCTTGATTATCAGCTAATTTTGACAATGCTTTATCTAAATTCGAAGATTGAAGTTGCAATCCTTTAATATCACTACTAATGGATGCAATAGACTTATTTAACTCATGTATCATAGCATTGTGACTAGCAACTTGTTCCATAAGCAATTTATTAGATTCAGAAATTTCACTAGAAGGCTTCCACTTATTTTCATTAGCATTAGGATATGGAACAAAACGTTTATTTGGAACATAAGGAGGTTTACTATATGAATTGTAAGAATTAACAAAACCATTGCTACCATAATTCCTAACAAAATTAACATCCACACTTTCAGAATTACTACCAACTAGCTCCTGCAAAGGCACATTCTCCATATTTTGTTTATTAATAAAAGCAAGAATAGTGTCCATTTTAGAAGACAAATCATTGGTTTCTTCAATTGAGTTTATTTTCTTAGTGGGATTGGGTGCTCTTTCAGTATTCCATTGACTATAATTTTGCAATATGCTTTCTAATATGCTCTTAGCCTCTCCTACAGTTTTACTCATAAAGGCACCTCCAGCAGCAGAATCAAGTATATTTCTAGACATGTAGTTTAGACCATTATAAAAAGAGTGTAGTATGGTCCATTCATTTACTCCATGTGATGGGCATGTTCTAAGCACTAATTTAATTCTATCCCATGCCAGGGCTACATGCTCATTATCATTTTTCCTAAATGAGAGGATATTATTCCTATTTTGCAAAATTTTAACGGGAGGATAATATTTCTTAATGAAAGCTTCTTTTAAATCATCCCAAGACTTTATACTAGCTGTAGGTAGTGAAAGTAACCATTCTTTAGCCTTTCCTCTAAGTGAAAAAGGAAATAATTTCAGTTTTAAAACACTACTTTCCAGATTTTTAAATTTTTGCATATCACATATATCCATGAAATCATGAAGATGCATAGAGGCATCCTCCATAGCACTACCACCAAATTGCTCTCTAGTAATTAAATTCAATAAACTAGGACTTACTTCATAGCTTTCAGCTTGTATTTCAGGTGTAGTAATTGGCCTAGCAATGAATTGGTCATTGGGTGTATTTGTGTAGTCACTTAATTTAGTTCTATCACCCATTTTAACAGTTTTTATGTAGTTTTTAATTTTTTATGCAAAACCAAAGTAAAGTAACTAGGCAAATTCGAAATACTAAAAAAAACTAGATAACTAAATGCAAAGCTAAAATGCAAACTAAAATAAAATATGCAAGACAAAACAAAAACAAGAAAAAAAAACAAAACAAAAACAAAAACAAGACAAGAAACAAAACAATCTACTTGAAAGAAGGTGGAGATAGAAAGGACGGTAGTCACGTAGGTGCAACCTCCCCAAGCTTAGGTGTTTGCACACCTTGTTGGTGATGAAGACTTCTTGTGAGCTCCCTTGGACAACTCCTTCACCTATGGCTCCCCGGCAACGGCGCCAGAAAAACGCTTGATGGCTAGGTTGAGACTCCAAGTGCAGAGTGTGTAGCTGGTGGCAAGCCTTCTTCCCCACGAGGGTGACTCGAGGGTTTATATCGAACTCTTGGGGAGCCAGTATTTCAGCAGTTGTCTTCCAAGCTTCCTCCAGGATCCTGCAAACAAGTAGAGAATTTTGTGCCCTCAACCTCACCAAGTGGTTGTCAAGCACAAGGTGTGAGACTTCTAAATTGCAATGCAAAACTGAAAGTAGATATGCAATAATTAAATCTACTACTAAATGCAAATGAGAAAATAAATATGCAATGGATTGTTTTTGTATTTTTGTGATATAAGTGGTGATGGAGATAATGTAAATTCGAATTGGAGATGCAAGTAAAGTAAAGTGCAAGTAAAGTAAATTGCAGCAAAGTAACTAGAGTGTTTTCTTATATTTAAAATAGGACCGGGGTTCATGGTTTCACACTTGCATTCTCTCAAATAAAGTGATAGACGGTGGACATAAAGAATTACATGTGATATTACAATAACATGTTTAACATTGAGTACTTTCATATAGGCATCACGTCCTATTATAGAGATCTCTACGGTCATATTGATCCCTCTTATACTCCACCAAGATGCGAAATAAATCATAACACCTCGATAATTAAGGAAAAAACCAGAGTATAGCTTTAAGCAATGTGACATTGTAACATCCCAAGTATGAAAAACCATCCCTAGAATGTTTGTTTCTTGTTTTATTAATTTTTTGCATCATGTCATCATACTCATTACTTTGTTTGCATTTGTTGCATTTGTTTTTCCTTTTGTTTGCATCTGTTTTTCTCTATTTTCACAATTGAAATTCAAACATTATTCAAACCTTTGTTTCATACTTGATGTTACAATCTTTTTCAAATAAAAAGTTCAACTCAAAACCCCAATTGTTTCCATTTAATCCATAAGGTTCAACAATTAAAAATGGTGGCTTTTAATCAATCAATTAATTTAAATGTTATTCAAAATTCAAATCACATTCACAAACAGCACCCAAATTTGAAATTATGAAAATTACAACACAATTACAATCATTTGCTTCCAATTAAAATTATATGATCACCCTATTTGAAATCTTGTTTTCAATAATCAATTAATCACAAAATTCATTCAAATTCACTCCAAGTTCAAACAGCAACATAATTCAATTATTTTTGGAATTCAAAACTTGCAATTTGTTACTATTACATTAAGGAGTTGTCACAATTTTTTCCCTAATTTTTTCTAACTCAAAAACCATTCTTTTCTTCCTAATTCTATTTCTGCAAAAAAAAAGAAACAAATAATAAAAGAAAACGCAGAGGGGTGGGCAGGCCAGCCAGGTGGGCTGCGCCCACCAGCCCACCAACCCAGCCCACGCTCACTTAGCGTTTCGCCATCGTCGTCTCGCAGTACGGCACGCCATCCACCGGCGCCACGTCGCCGGCAGTACCGCAGCAACGGCCAGCAGCGATCACCTCCCCCTATATAGCCTAACCTAGGACCCCCCGAGCTAGCCTAACCCTAGGCCTACCCTATCCCCCTCGCTCCGCCGCCGTCTCCTCTCTCTCACCTGCGTTCTCCCCTCTCTGCAACCACCCACCGTCGCCACCCTCTGAATCTCGCCGATGAACGCTACCGTCACCGCGCGCCTCCTCGCTGACTAGCCGGGAACGGAACCGCCACCGCTCCCTCTCCATCACCGACACCTACGTGGAGCACGAGGGGACCTGCAGCACCGCCGCCGTCCGTGCCATCGCCGGCGAGCTCCCTGCCCCGATCCTCTGCTGCACCTGCAACGCAGGTGAGCATCCCCGTCACTTCCCCTCGCCCTCTTCTTCTCTGCACAAGCACACTCACGCACCCGAGCGCACAGCAGCCGCAACGAGCAGCAGCTGCTGCGACGCAGCACAACTCCGGCGACTGCCTCGACGCGCTGGCTCAGTTAACTGAAACTGTAGTTTTTAGTTTCAGATAAACTGCACGAAACTGAACCCTAAAAGGAAACGAACACCTTACCTGACAAGCGAATTCAGTTACCGCAGTGGCAGTGCACTGCTCCCTCGCGCGCCCAGGTCGGGGGTTCGAGCCCCCGCGGCGCGGAATTAATCCGGCCTTTTTGCCTTGCCACGCAAGCGCCCGTGCCCCACCTGTCAGCGGCCTGTGTGGCCACGCGTGCATCCAGGCGGGCCACAGTGCCTAGGGCCCACTGGCAGTGACCTGGGCTAGGTCACTGCACGGTGTAGAAAATATTCCAGCTTTTCTTTTTTTCAGTTAAGTCCAATGCATTTACAGTTTGGTCCCTGAAATGAAAGTACAAATAACTTTTGTTTTATAAACCCAAATAATAAAACTAAAATATGTGCACTGCCCCAAATTTAATTCTCTACCTGTTTAAACCATTTGTATTCTGTTTTGAATAATTCAAATGCATTCAAATTTCAAATTCAAAAAATTCATTTGAAATTTGTATAATTGCATAACTAATTCATACTTAATCCAAATAATGCAAATAAAATATGTTTTCCATGCTATTTCAAACCACCTTTTCAAATATAAATTTTGTTTCATGTTTTGAATAATTAAAATTGCTTAAATAATTAAAACTGCTAAATTCATAACTTGCTCAAATTAAATTATTTTTGAACATATAAAATATGTTTTCAAACTAGAAAAGTATAACCTCTTCAAATATGAATTTGAATTTATGTTTTGAAAAAATAAAATTCAAATAATATTCATACTTGAATTTAATTCATTTAAATCTTGTTTAAACTTGTTTAATTCATAATTAAATCATTGTAATTCCTTTTTCAATAATTGAAACATGTAATCCACCTAAAATTTTGTGTACTTTCCAAATATGAATTTTGTTATTTGTTTTGAACAATTTAAATTGCTGAAAACAACAAATGCTTGTGTAACACCTTTAAGGAACCAAAAATTCCCTAACTTAATAAACAAATTTCTAAACTTGATAAACCTTATTTTAAATTGAGTCTATTGTTGTTATTTTTCTGTTTTCCTCATCCATGCATCATACTAATCCACTTTCACCTGTTGATTAGTTGAAAAACAAATATTCCAACATTATTTGATGGGCTTTTCATATGCAACCCCAAATTGCATGTGGGTCCATTTAATCATGTTGTTACCATGTCAACTAGTTTATTTTGATGCATCAATTAAATGGTCATGCATCATCCCATGATTGTGCATTATGCCATGTTATTGATTGTTTATCTCTCTGCGTTGTTTGTTTGCTTCTTCTCGGATAGACGACGACGTTGAGACAGACGATACTTACGACACCCCTTCTGAGGATCTAACTCAGTACCAGGCTGCTGAGTTTGCAGGCAAGTATTCACTCACATGAACTATTGTGTTCCTTTTCAACATTGGATACCGATACTTTCCGTTGTCTATTTCTGCTAGCCCTATGTATCGTTGCTTCTGTTACGAACCTATCACATGATACCCTTAACCCTGATATAGCCTCACCTCCACACCTATAACCCCTTTGCTTGTTGCCCGTGTCTCACTAGCATGCTTAGGGTTGTTTGCTCGAGTCTATTACCATTACTTTCTGTTACCATATTTCCATTATGTTCTGGGGCTCGATGTTAAACAACAACCTGTTAATTTTGAGGTAATAATAATTTGCTGATAAGGCACCGGCAGGAGGCCCGGCGTGGTTTTGAGGCCTGCTAGTGTCGACCCTAATTAGGAAAAGGGTCTTGTCTACTGATCCATGATGAGCGCACTATCCGCTTGTGGGAAGCGTGTATGGGCGACCCCCTCAATTTGATTCGATTCGCATCTCGTCCAAATCGCCACACTTAGTTCGGGTTTTCCATTTGATGCACTCATATGCAGGTACGAACCCGAGGCCAGGGTGGAACTTTTGTAGTCGGCATTTAGGGCGGCGTGGTCTTAGAGTGCTATGAGGGTCCCCTTTTGTTCGTGGGGCTCGATTAGCCGCGCACGCACAACACGTGGTGCTTTGGGCTTGATGCGAAGAAGAGTTGAGTTGTGTAGAGTGCCTCGCTTGGTGGGTTTGATTCCCGTCTGGCGGGATATTCTTACGTGTACGGCCAAATTGGTGCACCCCTGCAGGGATAAATCTTCTCGAGAAGCCGTGTTTTCCGCGGTTATGGTTGACTTGGTGAAAGTACTGGCTAACAAGTACTCAGAACAACTTACACGTAACTAATGATAACTTGACTAGTAATAGTCTTATTGACACAATAACTTGAATCATCATTAATCCACCGGTGTGAGTTTATCCTCGGATTGCTTCTTTGGATAAGGGGCGAGATCCAGGATGGGTTTTGTTTGGAGTTAGTTATAGTTGGTTACGATACGCTATCTTATCCCCTTTCTGTTAGCCGGAAGTTGTACCATGTTCTGTAGTTGGTTAGTGCAGCCAGCTGCCGCATCTTTTGTATCACCCTTTCTTCCGTTGAACCCAAGGCATCTGTGCTTGGTGTTGACGGGTTACACTTTGGTGAATTGTGAGTCTTGCTTGCCAGTACGTTTATGTACTGACCCCTTTGGGGCTGTGGTTTCCGCAGACTACGCTTACGAGGATCCCCGTGACGGCTACTACGTGGAGTTTGACGAGGCTGCTGACGAGTAGATAGCGGACCCGGGCAGGATCCGAGACTACGTGGATGGGCTCCGTTTTCCTTTCATTTCCGGCTTCTTAAGCCTATTTGGATTTGTCTGTACTCAGACCCTTTGAATGCTTCCGCTGAGATGTAATGATGATATGTTGGGACATGTGTCCTCTGGATGATTGTATTTGCTATCTCTGCTCTAGTGAGAGCTATTTGCAACTTATTTCTATTTATTTGTGTCTTAGAGATATGTTGTGCTATCATTCTGTTAAACGCCGTTGACGTACCATGTGTGTATGGTATGAAGTACGTCAATGGTAGTATCCTGATTTCTATGGGATGGTTTACGTAGACGATGAACAGTAGGGGTTGGTTGTCACACATACGTGTGTTGGCCTACTCGTAAGAGATGCGGGTGCCGGTAAGCCCCGTAATCCAATCATCTACTGTTCAACGGAACTGCGAGTATCCTCTAGAAGTCCGGGTGCAACAAATGGTATCAGAGCCTGTCTGCCTGTAGGATCCCTTTTACTGGTCGCAGTTGAGTCTAGAAACTATTTTGTAGCTATGTAGGAAAAATGAAACGTGAGAGTAGGAATTCTGTCATTTTTCTTCTTTCCCCACCCACCCTCCCTTTTCTGGTAAGGAAGTGCAACGTTGTTTTCTCTTCTCACCTAAACTTTCAAGTTAGGATTTCACGAATTCTGGTTTCTCTAGGATAGTTATATCTACTAGACCATAGGAATGGAGGTGGTTGTGACATGATTTATCATGTTGCCTACTCATGATTGAGAACGGAGGCGTGTAAGCCCTGGAAGCAAATCCTCTATTCCTTAAGCAGTTGATATTGATCCTTTAGAAGCCCGGATGGGTTTTCCGTAGTACTACAGGAGTTTTTGGTCTCGTGTTTCCCGAATGTTGCTTCGATATCCTGTTCTTCTCAACATCCTTTTCGTTCGTTGAAACCTTGTTGTTGCTTTCCACTTCAGTTCTCTACCGGCGTCTAATCAAAACTTCCCCGATCATCTGCAGATGGATCTCAGGTTCTTCCCGCAGGTGGTTCGGATGACTCGTTGCGAGAGCACTGCCGGTTATCCGGAGATGCTGAGAGACATGGTCACTTATCTGGGGTTCCGTTGGGCACCAGAGTACCAGGTCTACGAGCAGCAGCGAGAGTTTGACCAGACCTACTACCAGGCTATCGTCTACATTCTGTCAGATGATGGCATGAGCGTTGTCCACCGCTACGAGGCAGTAGGTTCCACAGTGGATATGGCTGTGCAGCAGGCAGCTTATGTGAGTCTCACCGTCCTTCATGCTGACTACTGGGGATTTGACGATTCTATCTATCGCCACATCCCCCGTGGTTACATCACTTCGGAGGGAGCTCACTTCACTCTATGACAACCTGGATGTCTACGAGCATGATAACTCCAGGCTGCACACCACCGCTCAGTTTGTGAGGCACAGTGACACAGTTGCCGGCACACTATCTCAGGAGTTGGCTTTAGTCAGAGAGCAGCTCTACCTTGCTTTGACTCGTCTGGCGACTTACACCACAGACTTTGTTGGAGATGAGCGCTTTGCACGTTTCAATCAGCCAGTTGGTCGTCGTCTGCCAGATGCTGGAGGTTACGAGCCGATCAGAGGTCCACTCCTTAACCTCGGTGCTGGTTACACTGGGATTCCACGCTTTGGAGCACAGGGAGTCGACGCTATGTACTTCACAACACCTAGAGTCGCTCTCAGACCACGTCAGATCTATGTGGATCGTCGTTCTACCTACTTTCGTGGGCGTGCTCCTCACCGTACCTCTCGTCGTACTACTCACCGCCGTCCTGCGTGATGAGCATGGGAGTACCGATGTATCCATTCTTAGCTATGTTTAGTTATCCTTTGGCTTTCGAACCATTTATGGTGTGTTGAATATTCTGATGTATTTGAACATGTGATGATGTACCGGTTGGTTATCTATTCATGCGTCGGAATAATCTCTCTTTTCGGTTACCAAGTCTATCCTTTTCTGTTGTTGTTCTAAAATGCATTTCCATTCAGGATGCCGCCAACAAGGAACACCCCGCCTGAGCCACCGCCAATCACGGAGCTGTTGAATCAGATGACCCAAGTCATGGCACAGATGGCCCAGTTCCAGACTAACCAGCACAACAACCAGAATGCTCCACGAGTCAATATCAAGGAGTTTCTGAGTCTGGGCCCGAGAGCTTTCGTGGCAACACGCGAGCCTCTGGATGATGATGACTGGATCCGTGAGATAGCTAGGGCTCTGGAGATTGCTCACGTTGCTGAGGAAGACAAGGTCAAGTATGCCTCCTACCTCCTGAAGGGTCAGGCAGCTACTTGGTGGGAAAACTACCAGACCATGAGAGCTGGCTACCCAATCACCTCGGGTTGTTTCAAGGAAGCTTTCCTGAAGCACCACATTCCAGATGGTCTCATGGAAAGGATGCGTGAAGAGTTTTTCTCTCTCAAGCAGGGCAAGCTGGACGTCATTGGCTATCAGAGTGAGTTCAATCGCCTCGCTCGTTACGCTGGTGACGAGGTGTCCACTGAGGCTAAGAAGATGGCAAGGTTCCGCAGAGGTTTTAACCCGGAACTCAAGTACGCCCTCACCAACATCAAGGCCAAAGACTTCGAGGAGCTCGTGAACACCGCGCTCAATGAAGAAAATGGGCGCAAGGCGTTCGAGGAGTCTTGAAAGCACTCGCGTGAGGGTGGTTCCTCCTCCAACATGACCACCCCTCCGCAGAAGCGCCGCATCTGGGTGCCAAATGGTGCTGTCACTCGGGCTCCATATGCCCAAGCTTCTCCAGGCTTCGCTCCCCGCCCACCCAACGCAGCTCACATGCAAGGTCAGAGGTTTTCAATGGGGCAGCCAAGGCCAGATACTCCTCGTGTCATCACTTGCTACAAATGCAAGCAGACGGGGCACTACGCTGACAAGTGCACTCAGAGGCAGCTACCTCCACCACCACCTCGTCCCAACACAAACCAGGCAATGGTGCGTGCTCCCCCGGCTAAAGCCTTCAACTCCAACAACAGGCCTGTCGGGAGGACCGCGAGGGTGAATCATGTCAAGGTCGACAAAGCTGAGGAAGCTGCTGACGTCGTTCTCGGTACATTCCCCGTAAACTATTTTCCAGCTAAAGTGTTGTTTGATACCGGAGCATCGCATTCTTTCGTATCAAAGGTCTTTGCGACAACAATTAAACTCCCTTTTGTTGGTTTGGGTTCCCCGCTAGTAGTAAACTCCCCTGGAGCAACTATGCAAACTTCCAAAATCAGTCATGAAAATCAGATTCTAATTGGAGGTCACATATTCCTTGCTTCCCTCATACTGCTTGGCAATTCTGACATTGATGTCATTCTTGGCATGGATTGGTTGAAGGCCAATAAAGCTACGATTGACTGTGCTCAGAAGTCAATAACTCTGTTCCACCCTTCTGGCCAGATAGTCTATTCTCCAAATGAATCAAGTTCTGTTAAGCTATACACCCTCGATGCTAAACCTCTACCTCTACTCGAAAATGTTCCGGTGGTTTGTGAATTCCCTGACGTCTTTCCAGAAGAGTTGCCAGGGATGCCTCCGGACAGAGCAGTTGAGTTCGTGATCGAGCTTGAACCAGGTACTGCTCCAATCTCTAAGCATCCATACAAGATAGCTCCTCCTGAACTGAAACTGTTAAAGGAGCAAATCGATATGTACATGGAAAAAGGTTACATTCAACCTAGTTCCTCCGCTTGGGGTTGCCCAACTCTGTTCGTTGCGAAGAAAGATCAAACAAAGAGACTCGTTGTTGACTATCGTCCTCTTAACGAGAAAACCATCAAAAACAAGTATCCAATCCCTCGTATCGATGATCTTTTTGATCAACTTGCTGGAGCCTCAATATTCTCCAAGTTGGACTTGAGAATGGGTTACCATCAAATAAAGATCAGAAAGGAAGATATTCCAAAAACAGCTTTCACCACTCGGTACGGTCTATATGAATACACCGTCATGTCCTTTGGTCTCACCAATGCACCGGCGACATTCTCTCGACTCATGAATTCTGTTTTCCATGAATACCTCGACAAGTTCATTGTGGTATATATCGATGACATTCTTGTCTACTCAAAATCCGAGGAAGAGCATGAAGAACATCTTCGTCTCACTCTCATGAAACTTCGCGAGCATCGTCTATATGCCAAATTCTCAAAATGTGAGTTCTGGATTCCAGAAGTTGCTTACCTTGGTCATGTCATCTCAGCCAAGGGCATAGCCATTGATCCAGAAAAGGTTAAAGCAATTGTTGATTGGAAACCTCCTAAGACGGTGAAGCAAGTAAGAAGTTTTCTTGGCTTGGCTAGCTATTGCCGTCGTTTCGTCCAAAACTTTTCCAAGATTGCCAAACCTCTCACTGATCTCACAAAGAAGGACAAGAAGTTCGTTTGGTCTCCACAATGTGATGAAAGTTTCAATCTCCTGAAGACTAAACTCACTTCTACATCAGTTCTGGTTGGCCCAGATACTACCAAACCTTTCCAGATATTCTGCGATGCATCTCTCCAAGGTCTAGGTGCAGTTCTTATGCAAGAACGTCAAGTTGTGGCTTATGCTTCACGTCAGTTGAATGCACATGAGCAAAATTATCCCACACATGACCTAGAACTTGCAGCAGTTGTGTTTGCCCTCAAGAAATGGAGGCAATACTTGTTGGGTAATCGCACTGAAATCTTCTCCGATCATAAGAGTCTGAAATACATCTTCACTCAACCAGATCTAAACCTCAGGCAAAGGAGATGGATTGAAAAGATTAAAGACTTTGATCTCACCATTTCTTACACTCCAGGCAAGGCTAATGTTATGGCCGATGCTCTCAGTCGAAAGTCTTATTGCAATAATCTCATGATCATGGAAAGCCAACCTCCACTTCATGAAGAATTCCAGAAGCTGAACCTTGGTCTTGTTCCTCAAGGCTATCTTGCAAGCTTGACAGCCAGTCCAACTCTCGAGGACAAGATTCGTTCTGAACAACTTCGTGATGCTGAAATCAAGAAGATGGTAGAACACATCAAAGAAGGCAAGGAGAAATTTAAGTCCTTCTCAATTGATGACAAGGGAACTGTGTTCTTCGAAGGACGCATTGCAGTTCCTCAAGTTCAAAGTCTCAAAGATGTCATTCTCAAGGAGGCTCATGAAACTCCTCTCTCCATACACCCTGGAAGTACAAAGATGTACCAGGATCTCAAGACACTGTATTGGTGGCCTGGCATGAAACGTGAAATTGCTCAATACGTTTCTGAATGCGACGTTTGTCAACGTGTTAAGGCAGTCCATCAGAAAACAACCGGTCTTCTCCAACCTCTGAAAATCCCTGAGTGGAAGTGGGACATGATTGAAATGGACTTCGTCACTGGTTTTCCAAAGTCCAAGAAGGGCAACGATGCAATCTTCGTTGTCATTGATCGTCTCACTAAAGTAGCTCACTTCTTTGCTGTCAAAGAAACTATATCAGCTAGCCAGTTAGCAGAGCTCTACACAGCAAAGATTGTTCCTCTTCATGGTGTTCCATTGGAAATAAGCTTAGACCGTGGAAGCATATTCACTTCTCATTTCTGGAAAAGCTTTCAAGAAGCATTGGGCACCAAACTTCTGTTCAGCACAGCTTACCATCCTCAGTCTCAAGGGCAAGTCGAAAGAGTCAATCAGATTCTCGAGGATATGCTCAGAGCATGTGGTCTCTCCTTTGGCATGAAATGGGAAGAATGCCTTCCATATGCTGAATTCTCCTACAACAACAGCTACCAGGCAAGCCTAGGCATGGCACCATTTGAAGCTCTCTATGGCCGCAGATGCAGGAGTCCAATCAATTGGTCTGGAGCTGGTGAACGTTCACTCTTAGGCCCTGACATTGTTAAGGAAGTCGAGGAGAAAGTTCGCATGATTCGTGACAATCTCAAGATTGCTCAGTATCGTCAGAAAAGCTACTATGACAGCAAGCACAGGGATATGATCTATGCACCTGGTGACAAGGCATATCTCCGTGTAACTCCCCTCAGAGGCACTCATCGGTTTGGCGTGAAAGGAAAACTTGCACCAAGATACATTGGTCCTTTCAACATTCTCTCAAGGCGTGCGGAAAATGCCTATCGTCTTGAACTTCCAGAAAAACTATCCAAGGTGCACGATGTGTTTCACGTGTCACAACTCAAGATGTGTTTCAAAGATCCAGATCGTGCAGTTGATCATGATTCCATTGAACTGCAAGAAGATCTATCTTATGAGGAGCACCATGTTCGTATTCTCGATGAGACCGAGCGTAAGACTCGCAACAAGAGCACCAAGTTCTTGAAAGTGCAATGGTCGCATCATTCTGATAAAGAGGCAACGTGGGAGACCGAAGAGGATCTTCGCAAGAAGTATCCGGACCTTTTCCTTTCTCAGTAGGAATCTCGGGGCGCGATTCCTTCAAGGGGGGGCGTTTTGTAACATCCCAAGTATGAAAAACCATCCCTAGAATGTTTGTTTCTTGTTTTATTAAAGTTTTGCATCATGTCATCATACTCATTACTTTGTTTGCATTTGTTGCATTTGTTTTCCTTTTGTTTGCATCTGTTTTTCTCTGTTTTCACAATTGAAATTCAAACATTATTCAAACCTTTGTTTCATACTTGATGTTACAATCTTTTTCAAATAAAAAGTTCAACTCAAAACCCCAATTGTTTCCATTTAATCCATAAGGTTCAACTATTAAAAATGGTGGCTTTTAATCAATCAATTAATTCAAATGTTATTCAAAATTCAAATCACATTCACAAACAGCACCCAAATTTGAAATTATGAAAATTACAACACAATTACAATCATTTGCTTCCAATTAAAATTATATGATCACCCTATTTGAAATCTTGTTTTCAATAATCAATTAATCACAAAATTCATTCAAATTCACTCCAAGTTCAAACAGCAACATAATTCAATTATTTTTGGAATTCAAAACTTGCAATTTGTTACTATTACATTAAGGAGTTGTCACAATTTTTTCCCTAATTTTTTCTAACTCAAAAACCATTCTTTTCTTCCTAATTCTATTTCCGCAAAAAAAAAAGAAACAAATAATAAAAGAAAACGCAGAGGGGTGGGCAGGCCAGCCAGGTGGGCTGCGCCCACCAACCCAGCCCACGCTCACTTACCGTTTCTCCATCGTCGTCTCGCAGTACGGCACGCCATCCACCGGCGCCACGTCGCCGGCAGTACCGCAGCAACGGCCAGCAGCGATTACCTCCCCCTATATAGCCTAACCTAGGACCCCCCGAGCTAGCCTAACCCTAGGCCTACCCTATCCCCCTCGCTCCGCCACCGTCTCCTCTCTCTCACCGGCGTTCTCCCCTCTCTGCAACCACCCACCGTCGCCACCCTCTGAATCTCGCCGATGAACGCCGCCGTCACCGCGCGCCTCCTCGCTGACTAGCCGGGAACGGAACCGCCACCGCTCCCTCTCCATCACCGACACCTACGTGGAGCACGAGGGGACCTGCAGCACCGCCGCCGTCCGTGCCATTGCCGGCGAGCTCCCTGCCCCGATCCTCTGCTGCACCTGCAACGCAGGTGAGCATCCCCGTCACTTCCCCTCGCCCTCTTCTTCTCTGCACAAGCACACTCACGCACCCGAGCGCACAGCAGCCGCAACGAGCAGCAGCTGCTGCGACACAGCACAACTCCGGCGACTGCCTCGACGCGCTGGCTCAGTTAACTGAAACTGTAGTTTTCAGTTTCAGATAAACTGCACGAAACTGAACCCTAAAAGGAAACGAACACCTTACCTGACAAGCGAATTCAGTTACCGCAGTGGCAGTGCACTGCTCCCTCGCGCGCCCAGGTCGGGGGTTCGAGCCCCCGCGGCGCGGAATTAATCCGGCCTTTTTGCCTTGCCACGCAAGCGCCCGTGCCCCACCTATCAGCGGCCTGTGTGGCCACGCGTGCATCCACGCGGGCCACAGTGCCCAGGGCCCACTGGCAGTGACCTGGGCTAGGTCACTACACGGTGTAGAAAATATTCCAGCTTTTCTTTTTTTTCAGTTAAGTCCAATGCATTTACAGTTTGGTCCCTGAAATGAAAGTACAAATAACTTTCGTTTTATAAACCCAAATGTCGCACCCGGACTTCTAAAGGATACTCGCCGTTCCGTTGAACAGTAATAGATTGGATTACGGGGCTTACCGGCACCCGTGTCCTCTTACGAGTAGGCCAACACATGTATGTGTGACAACCAACCCCTATCTGTTCAGCATCAACGTGAACTATCCCATAGAAATCAGGATACTACCATTGACGTACTTCATACCATACACACATGGTACGTCAACCGTTTGTAACAGAATGATAGCACAACATATCTCTAAGACACAAAAGATTGAAATAAGTTGCAAATAGCTCTCACTAGAGCAGAGATAGCAAATACAATCATCCAGAGGACACATGTCCCAACATAACATCATTACATCTCAGCGGAAGCATTCAAAGGGTCTGAGTACAGACAAATCCAAATAGGCTTAAGAAGCCGGGAACTGAAAGAAAGACGGAGCCCATCCACGTAGTCTTGGATCCTGCCCGGGTCAGCTACCTACTCGTCAGCAGCCTCGTCAAACTCCACGTAGTAGCCGTCACTGGGATCCTCGTAAGCGTAGTCTGCGGAAACCACAGCCCCAAAGGGGTCAGTACATAAACGTACTGGCAAGCAAGACTCACAGTTCACCAAAGTGTAGCCCGTCAACACCAAGCACGGATGCCTTGGGGTCAACGGAAGAAAGGGGATATAAAAGATGCTGCAACTGGCTGCGCTAACCAACTACAGAGATTCTACCAATTCCGGCTAACAGAAAGAAGATAAGATAGCATATAGTAACCAACTGAAAGATAACATCAAACAAACCCGTCCTGGATCTCGCCCCTTATCCAAAGAAGCAATCCGAGGATAACTCACACAGTTGGATTAATGAGTAATGGATCAAATTGTTGTGTCGATAAGTCTATTACTAGTCAGATAGCATTAGTTAGGTGTAAGTTGTTCTGAGAACTTGTTAGCCAGTACTTTCACCAAGTCAACCATAACCGCGGAAAACACGGCTTCTCGAGAAGATTTATCCCTGCAGGGGTGCACCAATTTGGCCGTACACATAAGAATAACCCGCCAGATGGGATGCCTCCCACCAAGCGGGGCACTCAACACAACTCAACTCTTCTTCGCATCAAGCCCAAAGCACCTTGGGCGCACGGCTAATCGAGCCACGAAGAAAGGGGACCCTCATAGCACTCTAAGAACGTGTCCCCCTATATGCCGACTACAAAAGTTCCACCATGCGCTGGGCTCGCAAAAACATGCATGCGGCAAATGGAAAACACGAACTAAATGAGGCGATTTGGACGAGATGCGAATCGAATCAAATTGAGGGGGGCGCCCATACACGCTTCCCACATGCGGATAGTGCGCTCATCATGGATCAGTAGACAAGACCCTTTTCCTATTAGGATCGACACTAGCAGGCCTCAAAACCACACAGGGCCTCCTGCCGGTGCCTTATCAGCATATTATTATTAACAGGTTGATTGATTAACATCGAGCCCCCAGAACATAATAGAATATAGTAATCATAAAGTAACGGGTAACAGACTCGAGCAAAACAACCTAAGCATGCTAGTAAGACACTGGCTCAAACAATGGGGTTGTAGGAGTGGAGGTGAGGTAGTATCAGGGTTAAGGGATTCATGTGATAGGTTCGTAACAGAACAACTATACATAGGGCTAGCAAAATAGACAACGGAAAGTATCGGTAACCAATGTTGAAAAGAACACAGTGGTTCATGTGAGTGATAACTTGCCTGCAAACTCAGCAGCCTGGTACTGAGCTAGATCCTCAGAAGGGGTGTCGTAAGGATCGTCTGTCTCAACGTCGTCGTCTATCCGAGAAGAAGCAAACAAACAATGCAGAAGTATAAACAATCAATATCATGGCATAGTGCACAATCATGGGATGATGCATGTCAAGTTAAATGGATGCATCAAAATAAACTAGTGGACTTGGTAACACAATTTAAATGGACACATATGCAATTTTGAGTTGCATATGAAAAGCCCATGAATTTTGGTTGAAACAATTGTTTTCCAATTAACCAACAGGTGAAAGTGGATTAGTATGATGCATGGATGAGGAAAACAACAAAATAACAACAATATAACCAATTGGAAATAAGGTTTACCAATTTAGAAATTTATTTATAAAGTTAGGGAATTTTTGGTTCCTTAAAGGACTTACACAAATAGTTGTTGTTTTCACCAATTTAAATTGTGCAAAATAAATAACAAAATTCATATTTGAAAAGAACACAAAATTTTAGTTGGATTACATGTTTCAAATATTGAAAAAAAAGGAATTAGGATGAATTTATTATGACTTAAACAAAAATAAACAAGTTTTAAATGAATTTAAAACAAGTATGAATATTATTTGAATTTTATTTGTTCAAAACATAAATTCAAATTCATATTTGAAAAGTTCATAATTTTCTAGTTTGAAAACATATTTTACATGTTCAAAAATAATTTAATTTGAGCAAGTTATGAATTTAGCAAATTTAAATGATTTAAACAGGGTTTAAATTATTTAAGCAATTTTATTTATTCAAACCATGAAACAAAATTTGTATTTGAATAGGTGGTTTGAAATAGCATGGAAAACATATTTTATTTGCATTATTTGGATTTAGTATGAATTAGTTATGGATTTTATCAAATTACAAATGAATTGTTTGAATTCAAATTTGAAATGCATTTGGAAAATTCAAAACAGAAAACAAATGTTACCAACAGGTAGATAATTTAATTTAGAGCAGTGCACATATTTTATTTTTATTATTTGAGTTTATAAAACAAAAGTTATTTGCAATTCAAATTGGAGGACCAATCTGTAATTTAAAAGGACTTTGATGTAAAACAGAAAAAGCTGGAAAACTTTTATACCGCACAGAAAGCTACCCAGGGCACTGCCAAATGGGCCCTGGGCCAGCGCGTGCTCGCGTGGCAACAGAGTGGCTGACGGGGGGGCCACCCTGTCAGCACTCGGTGCAAAAATTGTGGTTTTAATCGCGCGAGCCAGGGACTCGAACCCGCGAGCGAGCGCGCGAGAGATACAGTGCACTGCCACTGCGGTGGTGATTCGTTGCTTGTCAGTATACAGCGCGCGTACAGGGTAAGGTTTCGTTCGGGCGCGTTTCTGAATTTTATTGACGACCGAACGCATCTGCAACTTGACAGCAACAGACGGTGGCCGGCGGCGATCGTCGTTGTGCTCGATGTAGTACGCGTGCGTGCTGGTGTGGCGCTAGTGTGCGCGTGCTTGCGAGCATGAAGCAGAGAGGAGGAGGAGGTCACGGTGGCGCTCACCGCGGCTGAAGGTGAAGCAGAGGGTTGATGGAGCGCTGCCGGCGGCGACGTCGAGGATGGCGGCGGTGATTCCGTGCGTCCCCGTGGCCGAGAAGGTGTCGACGTTGTCGAGGGAGGTGAGACGGATTGATTCCAGCGGTTAGGTTGGGTGGTGGTGCAATGAGGTGGCGGCGACTATCGGAGTTTCAGGCGACGACGCTCCGGTGAGGAAGTTCAGAGAGGGGAAATCGCGTCGGGGAGAGAGAGCAGACGGCGGCGGAACGAGGGAGAAAGGGAGTAGGGGCTAGGGCTAGGTCTCCGGGGGACCTAAGGGGGTAGATATAGGGCGAAGGGAGCCCTGGTGGCCGTCGCTGCGCAACCGCGGCGACGTGGCACCGCTGAGATTGCCGCCGTACAGGAGAAAGAAGAAGGAGGGGGCGCGAAGGGGTACACGGGCCAGATAGCTGGGCTGGGCCGCGCGGGCTCCCCCCCCCCCCGGGTAAGTTTTCTCCTTTTTTTCTATTTTGTTTTGCTTATATTTTTTTTGCAGAAATAGGAAATGGAAGAAAATGATAGGTTTGGAGTTAGTAAAATTTTTATAAAAATTTGGGTGGGCTATTTAGGTCAAATACAACCAAATGTTAACTTTGGTTTTGCAAAAATTCAAATTTAAATTACTGTTTGTGATTTAATTCAATATTTAAAAGAATTGCTTATTAATTTATATTTATTAAAAGCAACATTTTTAATAGGGTGAACCCTAATGGTTAAATAGAACAAATGGTTAGGGTTATTTTGCTGATTTTTATAAGTTGAAATTGGGTACTGTTTGAATGTTTTTGATTTGAATTTGAATTACCATTGGAAGTAATTAATTGAAATAAAAACCACCATTTTATTAGTTGATCATTATGGAATAATTGGAAACAAAATGAGACTTTGGATTGAACTTTTGATTTGAAAATATTGTAACATGACAAGTATGAAACACATCATTTGAAATTGTTTGAATTTCCATTATGAAAACAAAGAAGAACAGATGCAAAACAAATGCAAACAAGGAAATAAATATGATGACATGATGCAAAACTTTAATAAACAAGAAATCAAACATTCTAGGGGTATTTTCATACTTGGGATGTTACAAAACGCCCCCCCTTGAAGGAATCGCGCCCCGAGATTCCTTACTGAGAAGCGAAAAGGTCCGGATACTTCTTGCGAAGATCCTCTTCGGTCTCCCACGTTGCCTCTTTATCGGAATGATGTGACCACTGCACTTTCAAGAACTTGGTGCTCTTGTTGCGAGTCTTACGCTCGGTCTCATCGAGAATACGAACAGGGTGCTCCTCATAAGAGAGATCATCTTGCAGTTCAATGGAATCATGATCAACTGCACGATCTGGATCTTTGAAACACTTCTTGAGCTGTGACACGTGAAACACATCGTGCACGTTTGATAGTTTTTCTGGAAGTTCAAGACGATAGGCATTTTCTGCACGCCTTGAGAGAATGTTGAAAGGACCAATGTATCTTGGTGCAAGCTTTCCTTCACACCAAAACGATGAGTGCCTCTGAGGGGAGTTACACGGAGATATGCCTTGTCACCAGGTGCATAGATCATATCCCGGTGCTTGCTGTCATAGTAGCTCTTCTGACGAGACTGAGCAATCTTGAGATTGTCACGAATGATACGAACTTTCTCCTCGGCTTCCTTAACAATGTCAGGGCCTAAGAGTGAACGTTCACCAGCTCCAGACCAATTGATTGGACTCCTGCATCTGCGGCCATAGAGTGCTTCAAATGGTGCCATGCCTAGGCTTGCCTGGAAGCTGTTGTTGTAGGAGAATTCAGCATATGGAAGACAATCCTCCCATTTCATGCCAAAGGAGAGACCACATGCTCTGAGCATATCCTCGAGAATCTGATTGACTCTTTCGACTTGCCCCTGAGACTAAGGGCGATAAGCTGTGCTGAACAGAAGTTTGGTGCCCAATGCTTCTTGAAAGCTTTTCCAGAAATGGGAAGTGAATATGCTTCCACGGTCTGAGCTTATTTCCAATGGAACACCATGAAGGGGAACAATCTTTGTTGTGTAGAGCTCTGCTAACTGGCTAGCTGAGATTGTTTCTTTGACAGCAAAGAAGTGAGCTACTTTAGTGAGATGATCAATAACAACGAAGATTGCATCGTTGCCCTTCTTGGACTTTGGAAAACCAGTGACGAAGTCCATTTCAATCATGTCCCACTTCCACTCAGGAATTTTCAGAGGTTGGAGTAGACCTGCTGTTTTCTGATGGACTGCCTTAACACGTTGACAAACGTCGCATTCAGAAACGTATTGAGCAATTTCACGTTTCATGCCAGGCCACCAATACAGAGTCTTGAGATCCTGGTACATCTTTGTACTTCTAGGGTCGATGGAGAGAGGAGTTTCATGAGCCTCCTTGAGAATGCCATCTTTGAGACTTTGAATCTGAGGAACTGCAATGCGTCCTTCAAAGAACACAGTTCCCTTGTCATCAATCGAGAAGGACTTGAATTTATCGTTGCCTTCTTTGATGTGCTCTACAATCTTCTTGATTTCAGCATCACGAAGTTGTTCAGAACGAATCTTGTCCTCGAGAGTTGGGCTGGCTGTCAAGCTAGCAAGATAACCTTGAGGAACAAGACCAAGGTTCAGCTTCTGGAATTCTTCATGAAGTGGAGGTTGGCTTTCCATGATCATGAGATTATTGCAATACGACTTGCGACTGAGAGCATTGGCCATAACATTAGCCTTGCCTGGAGTGTAAGAAATGGTGAGATCAAAGTCTTTAATCTTTTCAATCCATCTCCTTTGCCTGAGGTTCAGATCTGGTTGAGTAAAGATGTATTTCAGACTCTTATGATCAGAAAAGATTTCAGTGCGGTTACCCAACAAGTATTGTCTCCATTTCTTGAGGGCAAACACAACTGCTGCAAGTTCAAGATCATGTGTGGGATAGTTTTGCTCATGTGGGTTCAACTGACGTGAAGCATAAGCCACAACTTGACGTTCTTGCATAAGAACTGCACCTAGACCTTGGAGAGATGCATCGCAGAATATCTGGAAAGGTTTGGTAGTATCTGGGCCAACCAAAACTGGGGTAGAAGTGAGTTTAGTCTTCAGGAGATTGAAACTCTCCTCGCACTGCGGAGTCCAAACGAACTTCTTGTCCTTCTTTGTGAGATTAGTGAGAGGTTTGGCAATCTTGGAAATGTTTTGGACGAAGCGACGGCAATAGCTAGCCAAGCCAAGAAAACTTCTGACTTGCTTCATCGTCTTGGGAGGTTTCCAATCAACAATTGCTTTAACCTTTTCTGGATCAATGGCTATGCCCTTGGCAGAGATGATATGACCAAGGTAAGCAACTTCTGGAATCCAAAACTCACATTTGGAGAATTTGGCATATAGACGATGCTCGCGGAGTTTCATGAGAGTGAGACGAAGATGTTCTCCATGCTCTTCCTCGGATTTTGAGTAGACCAGAATGTCATCGAGATATACCACAACGAACTTGTCAAGGTATTCATGAAAGACAGAATTCATGAGTCTAGAGAATGTCGCCGGTGCATTGGTGAGACCAAAGGACATGACGGTGTATTCATATAGACCGTACCGAGTGGTGAAAGCTGTTTTTGGAATATCTTCCTTTCCGATCTTTATTTGATGGTACCCCATCCTCAAGTCCAACTTTGAGAATATTGAAGCTCCAGCAAGTTGATCAAAAAGATCATCGATACGAGGAATTGGATACTTGTTTTTGATGGTTTTCTCGTTGAGAGGACGATAGTCAACCACGAGTCTCTTTGTTTGATCCCTCTTGGCTACGAAGAGAGTTGGGCAACCCCAAGCGGAGGAACTAGGCTGAATGTAACCTTTCTCCATGTACATATCGATTTGCTCCTTCAACAATTTCAGTTCAGGAGGAGCTATCTTGTATGGATGCTTAGAGATTGGAGCAGTACCTAGCTCAAGCTCGATCACGAACTCAACTGCTCTGTCCGGAGGCATTCCTGCCAATTCTTCTCGGAAGACGTCAGGGAATTCACAAACCACCGGAACATTTTCAATTGCAGGAAGAGGTTTTGCATCGAGAGTGCATAGCTGAATAGACCTTGATCCATATGGAGAATAGACTATCTGGCCAGAAGGGTGGGAGAGAGTTATTGACTTTTGAGCATAGTCAATTTTAGCTTTGTTGGTCTTCAACCAATACATGCCCAGAATGACATCAATGTCAGAATTTCCCAGCAACATGAGTGAAGCAAGGAATATGCGACCTCCAATTAGGATTTGATTGTCCATACTTATCTTGGAAGTCAACATTTGAGATCCCGGAGAGTGAACGGTGATTTGATTGCTTAGTGGAACCAGAACTAGGTTGTACGTTGTTGCAAAGATCTTTGACACAAAACAATGCGATGCTCCGGTATCAAACAACACTTTAGCTGGAAAAGAGTTTACGGGTAATATACCGAGAACGACGTCAGCAGCTTCCTCAGCTTTGTCGGCCTTGATATGATTCACCCTCGCGGTCCTCCCGACAGGCCTGTTGTTGGAGTTGTAGGCTTTAGCCGGGGGAGCACGCTCCATTGCCTGGTTGGTGTTGGGGCGAGGTGGTGGAGGTAGCTGCCTCTGAGTGCACTTATCAGCGTAGTGTCCAGTCTCCTTGCACTTGAAGCAAGTGACGACACGAGGAGGACCTGGCCTTGGCTGCCCCATTGGAACCCTCTGACCATGCATCTGAGATGGGTTGGGTGTGCGGGGAGCAAAGCCTGGAGAAGCTTGGGCATATGGAGCCCGAGTGACAGCACCATTTGGCACCCAGATGCGGCGCTTCTGCGGAGGGGTGGTCATGTTGGAGGAGGAACCACCCTCACGCGAGTGCTTACGAGACTCCTCGAACGCCTTGCGCCCATTTTCTTCATTGAGCGCGGTGTTCACGAGCTCCTCGAAGTCTTTGCACTTGATGTTGGTGAGTGCGTACTTGAGTTCCGGGTTAAAACCTCGGCGGAACCTTGCCATCTTCTTAGCCTCAGTGGACACCTCATCACCAGCATATCGAGCGAGGCGATTGAACTCATTCTGATAGCCAATGACGTCCAGCTTGCCCTGCTTGAGAGAGCAAAACTCCTCACGCATCCTTTCCATGAGACCATCTGGGATGTGGTGCTTCAGGAAGGCATCCTTGAAACAACCCCAGGTGATTGGGTAGCCAGCTCTCATGGTCTGGTAGTTTTCCCACCAAGTAGCTGCCTGACCCTTTAGCAGATAGGTGGCATACTTGACTTTGTCTTCCTCAGCAACGTGAGCAATGTCCAGAGCCCTGGCCATCTCCCTGATCCAGTCATCAGCATCCAGAGGCTCGCGTGTTGCCACGAAAGCTCTCGGACCCAGACTGAGGAACTCCTTGATGCTGACTCGTGGAGCATTCTGGTTGTTGTGCTGATTTGCCTGGAACTGGGCCATCTGCGTCACGACCTGAGTCATCTGAGTCAATAGCTCCGTGATTGGCGGTGGCTCAGGCGGGTTGTTCCTTGTTGGCGGCATCCTGAATAGACATGCATTTTAGCTCAACAACAGAAAAGGATAGACTTGGTAACCGAAAAGAGAGATTATTCCAACGCATGAATAGATAACCAATAGGTACATCATCACATGTTCAAATACATTAGAATATCCAACACACCACAAATGGTTCAAAAGCCAAAGGATAACTAAACATAGCTAGGAATGGATACATCGGTACTCCCATGCTCATCACGCAGGACGGCGGTGAGTAGTACGACGAGAGGTACGGTGAGGAGCACGCCCACGAAAGTAGGTAGAACGACGATCCACATAGATCTGACGTGGCCTGAGAGCGACTCTAGGTGTGGTGAAGTACATCGCGTCGACTCCCTGTGCTCCAAAGCGTGGAATCCCGGTGTAACCAGCACCGAGGTTGAGGAGTGGACCTCTGATCGGCTCGTAACCTCCAGCATCTGGCAGACGACGTCCAACTGGCTGATCGAAACGTGCAAAGCGCTCATCTCCAACAAAGTCTGTGGTGTACGTCGCCAGACGAGTCAAAGCAAGGTAGAGCTGCTCCCTGACTGAGGCCAACTCCTGAGAAAGTGTGGTGGCAACTGCGTCACTGTGCCTCACGAACTGAGCGGTGGTGTGCAGCCTTGTGTTATCATGCTCGTAGACATCCAAGTTGTCGTAGAGAGTGAAGTGAGCTCTCTCCGAAGTGATGTAACCACGGGGGATGTGGCGATAGATAGAATCGTCAAACCCCAAGTAGTCAGCACGAAGGACGGTGAGACTCACATAAGCTGCCTGCTGCACGGCCATATCCACTGTGGAACCTACTGCCTCGTAGCGGTGGACAACGCTCATGCCATCATCTGACAGAATGTAGACGATAGCCTGGTAGTAGGTATGGTCAAACTCTCGCTGCTGCTCGTAGACCTGGTACTCTGGTGCCCACCGGAACCCCAGATAAGTGACCATGTCTCTCAGCATCTCCGGATAACCGGCAGTGCTCTTGCAACGAGTCATCCGAACCACCTGCGGGAAGAACCTGAGATCCATCTGCACATGATCGGGGAAGTTTTGATTAGACGCCGGTAGAGAACTGAAGTGGAAAGCAACAACAAGATTTCAACGGACGATAAGGATGTTGAAAAGAACAGGATATTGAAGCAACATCGGGAAACACGAGACCAAAAACTCCCGAGGTGCTACGGAGAACCCAAAACACGTGAAAACCTAACTTGAAAGTTTGGGTGAGAAGAGAAAACAATGTTGCACTTCCTTACCAGAAAAGGGTGGGTGGGTGGGGAAAGAAGAAAAATGGCAGAATTCCTACTCTCACGTTTCATTTTTTCCTATATAGCTACAAAATAGTTTCTAGACTCAAACTGCGACCAGTAAAAGGGATCCTACAGGCAGACAGGCTCTGATACCATTTGTCGCACCCGGACTTCTAAAGGATACTCGCCGTTCCGTTGAACAGTAGTAGATTGGATTACGGGGCTTACCGGCACCCGCGTCCTCTTACGAGTAGGCCAACACACGTATGTGTGACAACCAACCCCTATCTGTTCAGCGTCGACGTAAACTATCCCATAGAAATCAGAATACTACCATTGACGTACTTCATACCATACACACATGGTACGTCAACAGTTTGTAACAGAATGATAGCACAACATATCTCTAAGAGACAAAAGATTGAAATAAGTTGCAAATAGCTCTCACTAGAGCAGAGATAGCAAATACAATCATCCAGAGGACACATGTCCCAACATAACATCATTACATCTCAGCGGAAGCATTCAAAGGGTCTGAGTACAGACAAATCCAAATAGGCTTAAGAAGCCGGGAACTGAAAGAAAGACGGAGCCCATCCACGTAGTCTCGGATCCTGCCCGGGTCTGCTACCTACTCGTCAGCAGCCTCGTCAAACTCCACGTAGTAGCCGTCACTGGGATCCTCGTAAGCGTAGTCTGCGGAAACCACAACCCCAAATGGGTCAGTACATAAACGTACTGGCAAGCAAGACTCACAGTTCACCAAAGTGTAGCCCGTCAACACCAAGCACGGATGCCTTGGGGTCAACGGAAGAAAGGGGATATAAAAGATGCTGCAACTGGCTGCGCTAACCAACTACAGAGATTCTACCAATTCCGGCTAACAGAAAGAAGATAAGATAGCGTATAGTAACCAACTGAAAGATAACATCAAACAAACCCGTCCTGGATCTCGCCCCTAATCCAAAGAAGCAATCCGAGGATAACTCACACAGTTGGATTAATGAGTAATGGATCAAATTGTTGTGTCGATAAGTCTATTACTAGTCAGATAGCATTAGTTAGGTGTAAGTTGTTCTGAGAACTTGTTAGCCAGTACTTTCACCAAGTCAACCATAACCGCGGAAAACACGGCTTCTCGAGAAGATTTATCCCTGCAGGGGTGCACCAATTTGGCCGTACACATAAGAATAACCCGACAGATGGGATGCCTCCCACCAAGCGGGGCACTCAACAGAACTCAACTCTTCTTCGCATCAAGCCCAAAGCACCTTGGGCGCACGGCTAATCGAGCCCCGAAGAAAGGGGCCGCTCATAGCACTCTAAGAATGTGTCCCCCTATATGCCGACTACAAAAGTTCCACCCTGCGCGGGGCTCGCAAAAACATGTATGCGGCAAATGGAAAACACGAACTAAATGAGGCGATTTGGACGAGATGCAAATCGAATAGATTTGAGGGGGGCGCCCATACACGCTTCCCACATGCGGATAGTGCGCTCATCATGGATCAGTAGACAAGACCCTTTTCCTATTAGGGTCGACACTAGCAGGCCTCAAAACCACACAGGGCCTCCTGCCGGTGCCTTATCAGCATATTATTATTAACAGGTTGATTGATTAACATCGAGCCCCCAGAACATAATAGAATATAGTAATCAGAAAGTAACGGGTAACAGACTCGAGCAAAACAACCTAAGCATGCTAGTAAGACACTGGCTCAAACAATGGGGTTGTAGGAGTGGAGGTGAGGCAGTATCAGGGTTAAGGGATTCATGTGATAGGTTCTTAACAGAACAACTATACATATGGCTAGCAAAATAGACAACGGAAAGTATCGGTAACCAATGTTGAAAAGAACACAGTGGTTCATGTGAGTGATAACTTGCCTGCAAACTCAGCAGCCTGGTACTGAGCTAGATCCTCAGAAGGGGTGTCGTAAGGATCGTCTGTCTCAACGTCGTCGTCTATCCGAGAAGAAGCAAACAAACAATGCAGAAGTATAAACAATCAATATCATGGCATAGTGCACAATCATGGGATGATGCATGTCAAGTTAAATGGATGCATCAAAATAAACTAGTGGACTTGGTAACACAATTTAAATGGACACATATGCAATTTTGAGTTGCATATGAAAAGCCCATGAATTTTGGTTGAAACAATTGTTTTCCAATTAACCAACAGGTGAAAGTGGATTAGTATGATGCATGGATGAGGAAAACAACAAAATAACAACAATATAACCAATTGGAAATAAGGTTTACCAATTTAGAAATTTATTTATAAAGTTAGGGAATTTTTGGTTCCTTAAAGGACTTACACAAATAGTTGTTGTTTTCACCAATTTAAATTGTGCAAAATAAATAACAAAATTCATATTTGAAAAGAACACAAAATTTTAGTTGGATTACATGTTTCAAATATTGAAAAAAAGGAATTAGGATGAATTTATTATGACTTAAACAAAAATAAACAAGTTTTAAATGAATTTAAAACAAGTATGAATATTATTTGAATTTTATTTGTTCAAAACATAAATTCAAATTCATATTTGAAAAGTTCATAATTTTCTAGTTTGAAAACATATTTTACATGTTCAAAAATAATTTAATTTGAGCAAGTTATGAATTTAGCAAATTTAAATGATTTAAACAGGGTTTAAATTATTTAAGCAATTTTATTTATTCAAACCATGAAACAAAATTTGTATTTGAATAGGTGGTTTGAAATAGCATGGAAAACATATTTTATTTGCATTATTTGGATTTAGTATGAATTAGTTATGGATTTTATCAAATTACAAATGAATTGTTTGAATTCAAATTTGAAATGCATTTGGAAAATTCAAAACAGAAAACAAATGTTACCAACAGGTAGATAATTTAATTTAGAGCAGTGCACATATTTTATTTTTATTATTTGAGTTTATAAAACAAAAGTTATTTGCAATTTAAATTGGAGGACCAATCTGTAATTTAAAAGGACTTTGATGTAAAACAGAAAAGCTGGAAAACTTTTATACCGCACAGAAAGCTACCCAGGGCACTGCCAAATTGGCCCTGGGCCAGCGCGTGCTCGCGTGGCAATAGAGTGGCTGACCGGGGGGCCACCCTGTCAGCACTCGGTGCAAAAAATTGTGGTTTTAATCGCGCGAGCCAGGGACTCGAACCCGCGAGCGAGCGCGCGAGAGATATAGTGCACTGCCACTGCGGTGGTGATTCGTTGCTTGTCAGTATACAGCGCGCGTACAGGGTAAGGTTTCGTTCGGGCGCGTTTCTGAATTTTACTGACGACCGAACGCATCTGCAACTTGACAGCAACAGACGGTGGCCGGCGGCGATCGTCGTTGTGCTCGATGTAGTACGTGTGCGTGCTGGTGTGGCGCTAGTGTGCGCGTGCTTGCGAGCATGAAGCAGAGAGGAGGAGGAGGTCACGGTGGCGCTCACCGCGGCTGAAGGTGAAGCAGAGGGTTGATGGAGCGCTGCCGGCGGCGACGTCGAGGATGGCGGCGGTGATTCCGTGCGTCCCCGTGGCCGAGAAGGTGTCGACGTTGTCGAGGGAGGTGAGACGGATTGATTCCAGCGGTTAGGTTGGGTGGTGGTGTGACGAGGTGGCGGCGACCATCGGAGTTTCAGGCGACGACGCTCCGGTGAGGAAGTTCAGAGAGGGGAAATCGCGTCGGGGAGAGAGAGCAGACGGCGGCGGAACGAGGGAGAAAGGGAGTAGGGGCTAGGGCTAGGTCTCCGGGGGACCTAAGGGGGTAGATATAGGGCGCAGGGAGCCCTGGTGGCCGTCGCTGCGCAACCGCGGCGACGTGGCACCAGTGAGATTGCCGCCGTACAGGAGAAAGAAGAAGGAGGGGGGCGCGAAGGGGTACGCGGGCCAGATAGCTGGGCTGGGCCGCGCGGGCTCTCCCCCCCCCCCCGGGTAAGTTTTCTCCTTTTTTTCTATTTTGTTTTACTTATATTTTTTTTTGCAGAAATAGGAAATGGAAGAAAATGATAGGTTTGGAGTTAGTAAAATTTTTATAAAAATTTGGGTGGGCTATTTAGGTCAAATACAACCAAATGTTAACTTTCGTTTTGCAAAAATTCAAATTTAAATTACTGTTTGTGATTTAATTCAATATTTAAAAGAATTGCTTATTAATTGATTTTTATTAAAAGCAACATTTTTAATAGGATGAACCCTAATGGTTAAATAGAACAAATGGTTAGGGTTATTTTGCTGATTTTTATAAGTTGAAATTGGGTACTGTTTGAATGTTTTTGATTTGAATTTGAATTACCATTGGAAGTAATTAATTGAAATAAAAACCACCATTTTATTAGTTGATCATTATGGAATAATTGGAAACAAAATGAGACTTTGGATTGAACTTTTGATTTGAAAATATTGTAACATGACAAGTATGAAACACATCATTTGAAATTGTTTGAATTTCCATTATGAAAACAAAGAATAACAGATGCAAAACAAATGCAAACAAGGAAATAAATATGATGACATGATGCAAAACTTTAATAAACAAGAAATCAAACATTCTAGGGGTATTTTCATACTTGGGATGTTACACCAAATAATAAAACTAAAATATGTGCACTGCCCCAAATTTAATTCTCTACCTGTTTAAACCATTTGTATTCTGTTTTGAATAATTCAAATGCATTCAAATTTCAAATTCAAACAATTCATTTGAAATTTGTATAATTGCATAACTAATTCATACTTAATCCAAATAATGCAAATAAAATATGTTTTCCGTGCTATTTCAAACCACCTTTTCAAATATCAATTTTGGTTCATGTTTTGAATAATTAAAATTGCTTAAATAATTTAAACCTTGTTTAAATCATTTAAAATTGCTAAATTCATAACTTGCTCAAATTAAATTATTTTTGAACATATAAAATATGTTTTCAAACTAGAAAAGTATAACCTATTCAAATATGAATTTGAATTTATGTTTTGAACAAATAAAATTCAAATAATATTCATACTTGAATTTAATTCATTTAAATCTTGTTTAAACTTGTTTAATTCATAATTAAATCATTGTAATTCCTTTTTCAATAATTGAAACCTGTAATCCACCTAAAATTTTGTGTACTTTCCAAATATGAATTTTGTTATTTGTTTTGAACAATTTAAATTGCTGAAAACAACAAATGCTTGTGTAACACCTTTAAGGAACCAAAAATTCCCTAACTTAATAAACAAATTTCTAAACTTGATAAACCTTATTTTAAATTGATTCTATTGTTGTTATTTTTCTGTTTTCCTCATCCATGCATCATACTAATCCACTTTCATCTGTTGATTAGTTGAAAAACAAATATTCCAACCTTATTTGATGGGCTTTTCATATGCAACCCCAAATTGCATGTGGGTCCATTTAATCATGTTGTTACCATGTCAACTAGTTTATTTTGATGCATCAATTAAATGGTCATGCATCATCCCATGATTGTGCATTATGCCATGTTATTGATTGTTTATCTCTCTGCGTTGTTTGTTTGCTTCTTCTCGGATAGACGACGACGTTGAGACAGACGATACTTACGACACCCCTTCTGAGGATCTAACTCAGTACCAGCCTGCTGAGTTTGCACCATTGTGTTCCTTTTCAACATTGGATACCGATACTTTCCGTTGTCTATTTCTGCTAGCCCTATGTATCGTTGCTTCTGTTACGAACCTATCACATGATACCCTTAACCCTGATATAGCCTCACCTCCACACCTATAACCCCTTTGCTTGTTGCCCGTGTCTCACTAGCATGCTTAGGGTTGTTTGCTCGAGTCTATTACCGTTACTTTCTGTTACCATATTTCCATTATGTTCTGGGGCTCGATGTTAAACAACAACCTGTTAATTTTGAGGTAATAATAATTTGCTGATAAGGCACCGACAGGAGGCCCGGCGTGGTTTTGAGGCCTGCTAGTGTCGACCCTAATTAGGAAAAGGGTCTTGTCTACTGATCCATGATGAGCGCACTATCCGCATGTGGGAAGCGTGTATGGCGCCCCCCTCATGTTGATTCGATTCGCATCTCGTCCAAATCGCCACACTTAGTTCGGGTTTTCCATTTGATGCACTCATATGCAGGTACGAACCCGAGGCCAGGGTGGAACTTTTGTAGTCGGCATTTAGGGCGGCGTGGTCTTAGAGTGCTATGAGGGTCCCCTTTTCTTCGTGGGGCTCGATTAGCCGCGCACGCACAACACGTGGTGCTTTGGGCTTGATGCGAAGAAGAGTTGAGTTGTGTAGAGTGCCTCGCTTGGTGGGTTTGATTCCCGTCTGGCGGGATATTCTTACGTGTACGGCCAAATTGATGCACCCCTGCAAGGATAAATCTTCTCGAGAAGCCGTGTTTTCCGCGGTTATGGTTGACTTGGTGAAAGTACTGGCTAACAAGTACTCAGAACAACTTACACCTAACTAATGATAACTTGACTAGTAATAGTCTTATTGACACAATAACTTGAATCATCATTAATCCACCGGTGTGAGTTTATCCTCGGAGTGCTTCTTTGGATAAGGGGCGAGATCCAGGATGGGTTTTGTTTGGAGTTAGTTATAGTTGGTTACGATACGCTATCTTATCCCCTTTCTGTTAGCCGGAAGTTGTACCATGTTCTGTAGTTGGTTAGTGCAGCCAACTGCCGCATCTTTTGTATCACCCTTTCTTCCGTTGAACCCAAGGCATCTGTGCTGGGTGTTGACGGGTTACACTTTGGTGAATTGTGAGTCTTGCTTGCCAGTACGTTTATGTACTGACCCCTTTGGGGCTGTGGTTTCCGCAGACTACGCTTACGAGGATCCCCGTGACGGCTACTACGTGGAGTTTGACGAGGCTGCTGACGAGTAGATAGCGGACCCGGGCAGGATCCGAGACTACGTGGATGGGCTCCGTTTTCCTTTCATTTCCGGCTTCTTAAGCCTATTTGGATTTGTCTGTACTCAGACCCTTTGAATGCTTCCGCTGAGATGTAATGATGATATGTTGGGACATGTGTCCTCTGGATGATTGTATTTGCTATCTCTGCTCTAGTGAGAGCTATTTGCAACTTATTTCTATTTATTTGTGTCTTAGAGATATGTTGTGCTATCATTCTGTTAAACGCCGTTGACGTACCATGTGTGTATGGTATGAAGTACGTCAATGGTAGTATCCTGATTTCTATGGGATGGTTTACGTAGACGATGAACAGTAGGGGTTGGTTGTCACACATACGTGTGTTGGCCTACTCGTAAGAGATGCGGGTGCCGGTAAGCCCCGTAATCCAATCATCTACTGTTCAACGGAACTGCGAGTATCCTCTAGAAGTCCGGGTGCGACAGACATGAAGTTGAAGTAAGAACTTGCTAGATCTAGTCATGGAGATTGATTAGTGTCACTTAAAATCCCCGGTAACAAGGTACTCCTTTTTATCCCTAGTGAGGTAACTAAGAAAGGTTTAACAAAACCTAAGTGGATCGTTGAACTTCTGTCACTTTCACAGCACTAGCCACCCCCCGTTACTCCAACTAATGCACCCATCACCCCACACACGCTCTCAAGAACTAGATTGATCAAAGCTAGCAAATAAGAACGGGGTACATAAGATACATCTACTCAAATAACTCAAGAGAAACAATTGCAATCTCAGATTCAATAACTCATAGAAAAGATCCACCACATAGGAATTACAACGGTGCCCGTAATCATGTGAGGCAGCTCATACGGATCTAATTAGTGAAGCACATAGAGAGAGAGAGATACAAGTGCTACTTCCACAAACCCATAGCCCTGGGGTGGACTACTCCCTCTTCATGGAGATGTCGATGGAGATGACGTTGGAGGGGTAGGAGATCACACCGGCGGCGCCCCGCCGGAGTTTTCCTCCTCCAATCTAGAACTCCGGGTCTCTGTTTCGGTGTTTCGGCGGCGCTCTTCTCCGTAAGGGTACAGGGGACCCATTTTATAGTAGGTTTTAGGTCAAGACGGAGTCGGTAAGTCGAAGGTGGAAGGAATTGGGGCCACATGGGCCAAAAGGGGGCCTCTCACGCGGCCAAGGAATTTGGCCGCGTGGAGGGTCCTCTTTTGGGCCTCCTTGCCCAATTCTCGTGGATCCTTCGCCCGCAAGTCTTCTCCTTCCAAGAAAATGACCCCCGCAGATTTTCAGGTGATTTCGCGGAAGTTTGCCCCCTGAAACGTCAAAAATATGGAAAAAGGGGTTTCTGACAGGCAGGGTTAATTCCATAAAAGTTGGGGAACTTTGTAATTTAACCCCAAAATACTATAAAACATTGAATTATACCCTTATATGATGCAATATGTAATAGAAAACCATGTGAAAATATGCAAAATTCATCTATGCATTTTACATGCATCAAACGTGCATAAAGTTTGAAGATGGAGACTCAACATAAAAGTAAAAGAAAGGCCCTTCGCAGAGGGAATCATGGATCACTCATGTGCTAGAGATTTTATTTTATTAAACAAAGGTATAAAATGTCTGACACTCCTCCCATCCATCTTACACAAACCATGGCTAACCGAATCCTCGGGTTCCTGCCAACAATCACATACGTGGAGACGTGTCTATATTTTGGGAAGTGTATGCTAATGTTAACGAATCGTAAACATAAAATACAGTACGTCACAAGATAACTAGACTTCACAAGAATGGCTCCCATATGAAGGACGCAAATGGTGTAGAAGGTCATGCCTCTTTCGCTTTTGTTTACACAATTATGCTTTGACTGATAAATCATGGTCAAAAATAGTAAAGAGAATTTGTGTTATTAATTTGGGACTGGTGAACGGACAACGACGTCGCCTAGAGGGGGGGGGGGGTGAATAGGCGATTAAAACTTTTCCGGTTAATGCTTGCTAAATGCGGAAATAAACTAGGTGTTTAAATTAACAATCATACAACCTAAATATTCTATGGAAAACTAGATGCACCAACAACTTATGCTAAGCAAGACAAGTAACAAGGTGATAGCAAGATATATAACTTCTAGCTCGAAGGCTATCACAATGTAAATTGCATAAGTAAAAAGCTCGGGTATAGAAATAACCGAGGCACACGGAGATGAAGATGTATTCCCGAGTTCCTCCCACAAAGGGGAGTACGTCTTGTTGGAGGGGTGTGAGCTCGCCACGAAGGCCTACTCAACTTTTCTGGTAATTAGTTTTTAACCCAGACATAAGCTCGAACATATACAGAAGCAACTTGAGGTTGATTGCTTTGTCCTCATCATGAGAAATACACAGAATCGTATCGTCAGCATATTGCATGATCGCAATCCCCCCATCAATAATGTCAGGTATCAACCCATCCACTAAACCATTGGATTGAGCAGTAGTTACCATTTTAGTAAGACATTCAGTAGCACAGTTAAAAAGGAAAGGGGAAAAGGGATCTCCCTGCCTAACCCCTTTGACACTTTGAAAATAGGGCCCAACTTTGTTATTAACTTTTAGAGACACAGTACCATTATGAAGGATTTGTCTAACCAGAGAACACCACTTTTCCGAGAAGCCCTTGGCCCTAAGGCACTGAATAAGAAAATCCCAATTGACTTTGTCGTAAGATTTTTCAAAGTCTAATTTAAGAAAAATGCCAGTCCTTTTCTTAACATGGGTGTAATGCATGATTTCATGCAAGGAGAGTATCCCATCCATGATATTTCTCTTTTTAATAAAAGCATTCTGGTGGATGCTAATGAGTTTATCCATGAAAGTCTCAAGTCTAATAGTAAGAGTTTTAGTAAGGAGTTTGTAAATACACCTGAGCAAACAAATGGGTCTATATTGAGTAATTTTATCAGCCCCAGAAACATTAGGCAGCAGAGTAATTATCCCATAGTTCAATCTCTGTACCTCAAGGACACCTCCATAAAATGACTTAAAAAGGTTAAAAATATCCAGCATCACCACCTCCCAGCAGTGCTGATAAAATTCAGCAGGGATGTTATCAGGTCCAGGGGCCCTATTACTATCCATGGAAAAAAGAGCATGTTTGATTTCCTCCAAGGAGAAGGGTTTGTTTAGGGAATCATTGTCCACTTCATTGAGTTTTTCATCAACACCCCAAAGATTTTGATCAAATTGAATGAGGTTGCCAGGAGCAGGACCAAAAAGCTCTTTATAGTATGAGGTAGCATGTTCCAAAATAGCATCCGTCCCCTCAATATTAATCTCTCCATCTTTTAGATTTATCATAGTATTTTTCCTCTTACGGCCATTAGCCACCCTATGGAAATAACGAGTATTGCGATCACCTCCCAGAAGCCACCTAGCATGGGATTTCTGAAACCATTGCATCTCTTCCTCTTTATATAATTTTTTCAAAGCAACTGAAATTTCGGTTCTCCTAAGAAACAAGTCAGGAGTCAACTCATCTTCCTCCTCCAAACTTTCCAACAAGGATAACTCCTCCTTCATTTCTAACATTTTCTTTTTAGTATGTCCATAGAGGTTGCCACCCCACCCTTTAAAAAAATTCTTGATGCGCTTCAATTTAATATTAATGATATCAATAGGGTTCTCACTCATAACTCTCTTACTCCAAATTCTCTGAACTATAGGAAGAAAGTCATCATTTTTAAGCCAGGTAAGATCAAACCTGAATTCTCTAGATTTATTCTCAATAGGGGATCCCTCACCCGAATCCATAAGAAGGACATTATGATCAGATAGATCTCTTACCAACTTTCTAATTGAAACCAAAGGAAACAAACTTTCCCAACCAGGAGACATGAGTACACGATCCAGTTTTTCCATAGTAGGTTGAGCCTGCTGATTAGACCAGGTATACAGCCCCCCATGCATAAAGATTTCTCTCAAACCCAAGGAATGAATAATCGAATTAAAAAGATCAGAGCTATGAGATCTATGAAAAGTAGTATTTTTCTCACCAGCATGTCTAAGGAGATTGAAATCACCCCCCACAATATAAGGCATCAAGATTCCATTACAAAAGGAGGCTAATTCTGTTAGGAATTCACATTTAAACTCCTCATGTGCTGGACCATAAACCACTACTAAAGCCCAGTTGCATTTTTTAATCTTATCCCACAGAATAAATTGCATCATATACTTACCAGACTTAACAACACTAACATCCAAAGTTTCACTTTTAATGCCACATAAAATGCCACCAGATCTGCCTATTGAAGGGTTCCATTTCCAAAAATATCTATTACCAGGGTCCAACCTCCTAAAGAAACTTTGATCATAATGTTTTTTCATTGTTTCTTGAAGGCCAATAAAATCCAAGGAATAATCATTCAACAGATCAACCAAGCAAGTCATAATGCCTTTTTTACCCACACCCCTGCTATTCCAAATACCTCCTTTCATCTAAAACGTGTGGGTTTTTTCCTATTTCTGACAACCCTCCCAGGATCCAGGGGAGTGTTGTCTTTCTCACCCGAATTCTTTTTTTGGCTCCTAGTCATAGGTCTAGAGCACTGCATAATACTTTTTCGCTTACGCATTCTACTTTTTTTACTTTCAACCAAAACAAAAGGTTCACCATCAGATCCATCATCCTTCACCCAGTCTAAACATAAAGGAGTAGCTTCCCCCAAGTCACTTTCAACAAATAAGGAACTAGTCTTGGTAGATTGCATTTCATTCTTTAAGTTCAACTCATTTCTAGCTCTATCAAGTTCTCTAACCATATCAATAATCATGAAATCATTGTCAGGAATAATGACTCCCATGTTGGCAGCACGCAGCATAATTTCATGATTGGACAATACATCAAAAGAATTTGTAGAAGTGTTTTTATCATGAGTTGTAGACTTACCTTCCAGGTTGCGTTTCCTGGAGAGAAGAGACGCCTTGTCGAGTACATTACCATTACCATCTGCACGCAGCCTCTCACTGAAGCGAATGCCAGGAATCTCCACATCAGCAGTGCCACCAGTGCCACGCCACACTCCTTCATCAGACTCAGGTGATTGTACCACATAGTTTTGTCCAACAGAACGACCAGGAGAGACACCCTCATCAGAAATTTCGGTCACAGTGGGTAGAGGTGGCCATTCTTCATGGGATAAGAGATTAACAGCCTCCATATCGAGATCACCATCATTTAAACCCCTTTCTACAGCAAGAGAATCTTCAGATAAACCACTCCTTCCAATGTTTCCAGAAAATGGGACCAGCCATTTGTTACCCTGATCCACAGCCGAGGCCTCTTGATTTTCAGCATTTTCCCTTGCAATTTGATCAATCAGGAGCTCATGATCATCATAGCTAGGGTCCTCAGAATCATGTTCTTCCACAGTAGCATCATGACCAACAGACGTGTGTCTCACATTTCTGACAGAGTCAGACTGGCTGCCTCCCTGACTGTCAACAATTTGATCTTCAGAGAAACCTTCAGAAGGTATTGTCCCCTCAGCCACCCGTGCTCTTTTCGGGGAAGGAGCACCCATGTTATTATCCACTTGAACAGACTGAGATTGCTTAGGGGGACCTGCCACCACCACTTTATCAATTTCATAGAAGAAATCATAGAAGTTATCGCCCCGGCATGCCTCTGCAGATGGTGGTATCTTCTCCACATCCCTACACCCAATCAGCACACGCACAAATTCAGGTTTGTGAAGCGTTGATGCATCCAGCTCCAGGGAAACTCCAATGAGCGAGCCCACATAATAAACGTTTGCTTCATTGCGTTTGTCCAGAGGGATATTACTGACACAGACCCAAGCCTTCTGCAACACGGCCTTTGCCCCAACCGAAGCTGTCCATACAGATAACCTCACCGTAGCCTCCACGGATTTCAGCTTCATCCTTTCGCCATAGTACACAGCACTTTGCACCTCTCTAGCAGTAGGAAATCTCATGATATATTGGTTGGGACCAATGGGTCTAGCCGTGCACCTCCAACTATCGCCAAAGAAGATGTTGAATTCTTGTTCCAGATCACGTGAACTAGCAGTACCTTCTATCACAGTGATAACAACGCTACTCGATCTCTCTTTGTTTTGCTTGGCAGAGCTCGCATCTGGCATGAAAAAGAAACCCAGTCCCGGAGTTTGAAAGCCACACATAGAGGAAATACATTGCCAAGGAAGCACTGCCTGGCAGATTTGTGCAACATGTCCAAGGGCTTTGCATCTCTCACATCTAATAGAAGGACATGAGGCAGTAAAATGACCAAGCATATTGCAGTTCAGACAAGGATTCTTTTCCCCTAAATCAGTCCTTGCATCAGTGTGACCCTCCTTCTCTCCACCAGCAGAACCGGACTCAAGCCTAGAAGACGATGCATCAGTTACCTTCTGACCCGGGGAAAATCCCTTAGCAGCTTGTTCCCAGCGATCGCTGGAGTTGAGGGAGCCAGAACCCTTCCCGGAGTTGGAGGAGACGGAGGGGATCTCGCGGTTGTTGCGGTGCCACACATGGTTGCGTCCGCGATCGAACCGCCCAGGACCATGGCCTCGACCTCCACCGAAACGGCCAGCAGAACCTCCCCCACGGCCCGCGCCACCCCCTCCGAATCGCACCCCCGCAGCCGGATCCCCCCACGCCCGTTGCCACCCTCCCCTCCCGCCATGGGTCTCGGCGAGGAGGCAGCAACCTGAGCGAAGGAACGGGAGTCACCGGCTACCTTGCCGCGCCACCAATCGAAGGAGACTCGCGCTGGAGAGCTAGGTAATGAAACCCTAGATCCAGTCCAGTAGTGTGCCAGGAGAGTGGTGAGATCGAACCCGGCGGCAGCGACATCCTGCATATAAGTATGGAGCGTACCTGACCCTACCTGTCGGAGAACGCCATTATTGGACCTCGAATCGCCCCGGTTCACCGCATCCACTCTGGCCCGTCCTGTAGCAGTTGGGCCTGCGAAGCCCGAAGGCTCCTCCCGCGCTGGTTCCCTCGTGCCCGTGAGCGACACGAGAGGCCTCGTCCCCAGAATCCCGCTCGTCGTGGATCGCCGGCGTCCAGGATCGAGGTGATGATCGTCACGAGGACGATCGGCCTCCGCCCCGAAAATCTACTTTTCGTGATACTTTTAATTTAATATTGCTTCATAATACATGCAAAATTCATTAAAAACATTTTTTTAAAATTCTCTGAAACACCCGAACCGAAGGAACACAGTAAAATAAATAAACAAATGTCTTTTTTTTTTACCCAATTCCCCTAATTTTCCCATTCGGAAGGGGGAGGATCAAGCGGCCGAGGCCCGAGCCCGAAATCCTCCACTCGCTAGGTTTTCACTTCTACGGCCAACCGTTTCCCCCAAATCGGAGTTCCCACCACAACATTCTGCTGCTCGGCCGGAGGGATGAGAGGCAGAGAGGCCGCGATGGCGGCGGTCCTCCGCGACGACGACCTGCTCCGCGAGATGCTCCTCCGCCTCGGCTTCTCCGCCTTCCTCGTCCGCGCCGCGCTCGTTTCGAAGCGGTGGCTCGGCCTCGCCGCCGTCCCAGCGTTCCTCCGCCGATTCCGCGACCGCCATCCCGGACTCATCGGCTTCTACATCAACGACCTCACCCCGCGCCCTCGGTTCGTACGCGTCTCAAAGGCCCCGGAGCTCCACTCCGTCGTCAGATGCGCCAGCTTCGACGCCAACGATCCCTTCCTAGGGCTCCTCGACTGCCATAACGGCCGCCTCCTCCTCGAGCTCGGGCCGTTTACCTACGGCGGCTACGCTATGCGCAACCCACTGTGCACGGCGCGAGCCATGCTCACTGTCGTGCCGCCGCTGCGGCTGCTTCCTGACATTGGCAGGCTTGACATAGCCCTAGATCGACATTGGCGATGTGACATTTTCTTGTCCAGGGACAGCAGCGACGGCTTCGTCTACACTGACCTGCGGCTCGCTGGGCGGAAGTTATCTGTGCAGGTGTATGTTCGTCGTCCATCTGGTGCCTGGGATGAGCGCTTCTTGCCAGCTGTTGAGCTTTCTGCGCCATCAAATGCAGTTACCGACATAACCATGCCTGTCCATGGCAAGCTCTGCATGGTTACCGACACAGGCCACATTCACTGTTTGGACTTTGTTGCTCCACAACCACAATTGTGCAGCATGAAGCTCCCGGGCAACGTCCGCATGAACTTCAAGCTCTCATATCGTAGTGGCACTGGACTCGTTCTGATCCATGGAGAGGGGATTGAGCTCAGTGTCTGGCAACACCAGACGGATGGCAGTGGTCGACACAACTGGTTGCTCGTGGAAAGATTTGGTGTGCTGGCGGCACAAAATCGTGGCGAGGAAATTTCGGTTGTTGGAGCCGGGGATGAAGCGGAATTTGTCTTCTTGTGGCTGCAGGAAAGTGGCGCCATTGTGTGCGTGAATCTAAGGAACAGACATGAGACAGTATATGAGGTGGAGGTGCGTAGTAGGGGCCGCATAAGAGTCTTTCCCTTCATGACTGTTTGGCCTCCCACCTTTCCGGCTCTTGATTATGAAGACAATCACGACAACTGACCTCACAGTATTCTGCCAGGCCTTGTGCAAGGTATGACGACCCCTCTTTGCATTTTTTGGGTCAACAGCTATGCCTTTTGTGTTGACATGCTTTGCATCTGTCATCTATGATGAAATGATGGAAATGGATTTGAAACATAAAAAGTTTAAGTCGGCATGATATGATTTTGCCTTCTCTTATTTGGCGTGTACCTTACCTCCATAGGGTTAGAATCTTGTTTACCTGTATTAGGAAAAAAAAGAGGGTCTCTGCTCCCTAACTGCATACTTTGGCTGTGTCAGCTATTTGCATATCAATGCGACAATGCCGAACATGACTATCATGTCCTGGTGCATGGAAATTGTTTCATCATCCTGCTAAAGGTCAATGAAGTTAATGTACAAACGAATTGAGTGCAGGGCCACACCAATGTTCCAAGAAGTTGAAGTAGATGAATTTAGTTGGATGCATTGTTGTGCAGATAATAGATGTATGGACAACCTAGAATTCAATTTTTACTGCAATAGTTCTTCAAGAATATGAATTTCTGTGAGCAGATAAACCCTATGAGTTGCAAGTGTTTCTATTCAGCGGTACTTACCATTTTGTTAGTACAATGCCCTTTTGAGCTAGAATCCACCTCACCTTTGTAGTCCTGATGCATGTTTTTGTATTTGTTGGTGCTATTTTGGAATGACCGGTAAACATCCTGATGAAGACCATTTTCTTTCTGACACCATGCAGCTGCAGTCCATTCTTCAGCAGGAAATTAGTGGCTGAAACGGCCTCTCAGGTGCTCGGAGCATGACAAGAAAAATGGCAGTATGGTTATCGTCGTTTTGTTTTCTTTATCGTACGCTGGACTCTCTGGTGCTCGGAAGACTAAGTGCAGAAATAAATGGTTTAATGCTCTGTTTTTTTTTTTCCCTTGAACATTGTCTGAATCTGGGTTCAAAGATTTCGTTCTAGTGCTTGCATGCTCTGCATTTCCACCGGCTACCCCTGGTGGATACCAGATATGTGGCGAGTGATTATGAGGATTGAATGGACAAACTGAGTATGATGGCATCAGAAGCATGCTCCTCTGCATGGCCGTCGTGTTGTTCAGGAACAATGTGCCGGCGATCACTGACACGACGCCAGCGAACGCCATGGGTGTGGTCTTGTGGTTCCTGACGAAGCCCCTCGTAGAATGGAGTGGCCTTGTCGACCTTGCCGCTACTGCCCTCCTGCTACAGAGCTGGCGCGAGACGAGCCTGGCAAAATTTTCCACCGTTCCTGCTACGGAGTTGATAATGGAAGTCCTCTTGATGAAGCCAATATTATTAGTTAACTTAGAGAATTAAAATTTGCAGAACATGCTTTGTTGATCGTCATTCCTGGCTCTAGGAGCTGCCCAAATTTGCCCGTACCCTCTGTCAAAAATAACTTTGTCCGTGTCCGGTGAAACCTGGCGAATGAAACGGTCAGGTCCGCCACACTTCCAAGGCATAGCCGCCTTGGGACCACCCTTCGTTTCTCATTTTCTCTTGCTGGCTTAGAACTCATCGTTGTGATTCTTTTTCTATTTGAAAAGGAACAATTGATCAGGAAATTTCGAAAATATGGTCAGAAAGAAATGTTTTTCCGTCTAAGCACATGTGTATTTGACAAGCTAGTGGTGAGACTCATGCATTAGTACGTGGTAACCGCTATTATACAAAATCAAGGCTTGCCGTCATATCTTGGACAGATGGGCTGGGGTACATTTTGCTCGAAAAAAGTACTCCCTCCGTCCCAAATTAATTGTCTTGGATTTGACAAAATATGGATGTATCAATACACTAAAAGTATGTCTAGATACATCCATATTTTGACAAATCCACGACAATTAATTCGAGACAGACGGAGTATATCATCTGCCCACTCGATTTGTTCTGCACAACTTGATCGACCATGGAGAGCGAGACCTCACACGTCACGTCACATAACAGCTTCTTCCGTAACATGGAAAATAATGAGGTGTGGAGGGAGGGAGACATCCAACCGGATCCAATCCACCACCATCATCATACCCATTCTACCATCTCCCCACCTCACTCTCAAATTCACAAAAGCTACTTGCCGGCCGATCTGCCCCTGGGAGAAGACATCTCAGAGCATGTTCGAGAGCTTGTAAAATACGATTGTAACTAATCTGTTTTTCTATGATTTACAAAGCTCTCTGTCTTTTAAAATAAAAAGATCATCTATGGCATGTATAGCGTTGAATAAATTAGAAATTATAGTATTACAAAAAAGCCACCCTGATCCGATGGCAATATTTTTAACCCACCACAAATCAAATAATATAATTTTAGTCGAACAATCTACGTATTTGTGACAACACTCTCAGCATGAGAGATGGCGGAAGGAAAATAGCCGGTCACTTTGTCTCCTCTTGCTGATTTCATTTGATCATGTCTTTGTTACTATTTAGCATAGATAATTCCACAAGGTATATATTTTTTCCGATATAGGCTTTTCTTGAATGTAGTGTTTGAACCATGGAAACATATAGAGGAGAGCTTGAATAATCTCTAGCTAGCTAATTATAGATCTTCACTCATAAACACTTTGTTCGAAAATATATCACTTCCTAGAAATTTTGACTTCGAGTATCTCTATTTATGATTGCTAATTCATAATAAATTATTTAATTATCATTTGTTCGATAAAAACGGCATTTAAATCCGCCATGAAAAATACTTCTAGAAAATAAATCCCAACTATTTGTTTTTGCATATTCGAAACTTGAAAATCTAAGTGTCAACTATTTTAAAATACATCTTCTTTAGCAAATTTTCCATTCAAAATAGGTCTATGACAAGGTTAAGGTATGTATTTTAATGTGGTTGCAAACCTCCAGTTTTGTTACAATTTAAGTTTAGTCCTATTTCCCCCAAATCTTTCTCACTATACCATCTTCCGTGAAGGTTTTAATTGCTTTACTCAACCTTTAAAATAAAATTAATGTGGATGTCGTAGGGTAATTTCACATGTAGGTCCATCTAATAATATAATTAGACATATGAAAATGGATTCCACTTCTCCGTCTACGCTCAAACCGAAGCTTTCCGAGCAGTTGTTTATTTCTCACTTTAGCTGCAGTCGTTTTCCTCTTCCGAATTAAGCAAGTGAAAAACAAGGGGATCAGAAGAACAAACAATAAGAATGAGGGATTGAAGTCAGTTTCCTTCGTATCGTATTACATGGATCGGGTAGTTCTAGTCTTTTTTGATTACTCCTCGCTTATGATAATCTAAGGCCAAAAAGAAAGAAGGCTCACACCATAATAATACATACCCTTTTTCCTCGATCGTCAAGGTCGTGGATTTTGATCGATTTCGGTTTTACGGGCTTCATACGTTGTTAAGAAAAGTACTCGGCATTGGAAAGCATCACGTTCTGGCCACACACAAAAGAAGTTGGTGGAAGGTATGGAATTTCTCGGCTGAAGAGGTCAAAAAGGCCTTGTTGGGGTTGAAAATCCAATCATCCGAGGTGGAATGATTTGGTTATATTCAAAGAAATGCTTCAAATTCGTTTTAAGTCAAAGCAAAAGTATACCGCATAGAGAAACTTTCTATCTAGAAAATTAGTGAGTCAGGGCTTCACAAGTGATTCCTCAAGGGGAGAAACCGGTCGGAGTACAGGGAAGAAACCATCCTTCCCCGCAGCCCCCTATGGTTCTTTGACTTCCACCGATTAAGGGGTAAATAAGGTAGTCATCGATGAATGATAATTGATAATGTCTCTGCCAACAATTTGCTTTGTTTGAGAAAAATCCCATTGTTGGGTCAACAACAAGTTAGGGTTTTAAGTAGAAAAGTAAGAATTAAGTTAGACGAGCAAGTGTGGAGCCAAAAAAAATTAGGACGAAAGTAAATGAGAAAATGGATGTCATGTGTGTCCAAATTAAGGCATTTTTAGACCATTAGTGAGACATATCATGAAAATCAAGGAATATGGCATAAAGAGGTTGAAATAAAATAAACCGGATGATAAAAGGAGAAGTAACCCTCCTATTTAGTCTCTAAAAAATCAAGGATGATAATAGTGATTCTATTCAGTTTGATCTGACACACAACCGTTGATACGTTGCAAATGTATCTATAATTTTTGATGCTTCATGCTTGTTTTCTACCCAATATCTTTTGTTTCCCGGATGTTTTCCTTCGTTTTCCGGATATTTTCATAGACTAACCTATTAACTTAATGCCCTAGGCTAGTTGCTATTTTTTTTTTTTTTTGCTATTTTTCTTTTTCAGAAAAGTTCTTAAAAAAATATTCTCGGAAAGGGCTGAAAATCAATGGTGATCGTTTTTTACCCAGAACGAAGACAGAGTTCAAATAAGAGCCGGAGTGGAAACATGGAGCGCTCAAGGGGTTCCAGGCGTGGACCCACCTCAGGCCGCGCCTGGTGGGCCCCTGGCTGCCCTGGCCACCGCCTCTCGTCGCCTCTTCGCCCAAAAATTTCTCTAACCCTAAAATGTTCGGGGACAGAGTTATTTTCCACAAAACATACAGAGAGGCGTCGTCACCTCAAAAGTCCAATCTAGGGCTTCTACTGCCCTATTCTGGTACCCTGATGGAGAGGGAATTGTGATTGGACGCCTCTACATCGATAAGACCGCCTCCGGACATATGCGTGAGTACTTCATCTCTAGACTTCGGGTCCATAACTGTAGCTAGATGGTTGTTCTCCCATTCCTCCATGTTTAGAGTCTCGTGAGCTTCCTCACATGATCTGGACCACCGTTATGTTATTGTTCATGTTGTGTTTGCTGAGATCCGATGAACCATGAGGTTATGATTATTTTGTTATTGTCAATATGAGATGCTTCACTTATATTTGTAGAGAGTTTTAATGTTTTCTTGCAATGCTCTTTTTATGGTTACCTTGGACACGTAGTTGTTTTCACCTCCAAGAGAGGGTTTATATGCTAGATAGTAGCTTCATGCCTCATTTACATATGTGCTCGAGTGACAGAAACGTGACAGATGGGGTATGTGCTGTTGCTACTAGGGAGAAAACAGAGGCGATCTTGTCTACAGACGAGGACCACTGGTTAAATTACGTATTGTTCTTAATGCATTTGTCTGTTGCACACAAAGCAATCACTTCGTTGCTGCAACTTAATACGAGATAGCTTTGCTGGATAACTTTCTTGAGGTGGACTTTTAGATATGGATGCATGCAGGATATCGGTCCATATGCCTTGACGTAATGCCTACAGTGTTAGAACCCGTGAACTATATCTCATTATAATAGTATTTTTATACGTTCATTATTTGTCAATTGCCCAATGATACGTCATAAACGTAACCATCATTTCTGATATTCCATGTTGTTTTCATGCTATGTGCTACATGTTTCCTTTACACTTTATGCCATTTTTATCGATTTTCTGGGACTAACCTATTGACAAGATGCCATAGAGTCAGTTCCTGTTTTCTCCTGTTTTTAGTTTCAAAAAAGTTGTTCTAGAAATATTGTCGGAATTGGACGATTCGAAGTCCGGAAGTCTTAGAAATCTGTCACGCACAACCGAAAATGTTGATACATGTGTGTTTAATAAACAAATAATGGTTCCTAGTAAAGCCTCTCTTTTAACTAGCTCGTTGATTAATAGATGATCAAGGTTTCGTGATCACGAACTTTGGATGTTATTAAGAACGGGGTCATGTCATTATAAGAATGTTGTGATGAAAATAGACCCAAAGTGAATAGCAATGCGATCAAGTCATTAAGTTACATTGTTATATCACACATACGAAGTAACTCTAATCCTTAGACCATGAGATCATGTCAATCACTAACACCGAAAGAGTGCTTTGATGTAATCAAACGTCACACTGTAACAGGGTGACTATAAAGGTGTCGTTGGGTATTTGGAAAGTATTAGTTGAGGCTCATGGAGCAAGAGTTGGATTTGTCCATCCAAATGACGAAGAGATATACTCTGGGCCCTCTCGGTGATATCACATCGACACCGCTTGCAAGCACGTGACTAGGTCACAAGGATTTCATATCATGGAACGAGTAAAAGAGTACTTGTGAGTAACGAGATTGAACTAGGTATGGTTGATACCAATGATCGGATCTCAGACAAGTAAAATATCACGAGACAAAGGGAATTGGTTACGATGTTTATGGTTCACACGATCACTTGATTCATCGTTGAATATGTAGGAGTCATTACGGATCTCCAGGTCCCACTGTTGACTACTGATCGGAGAGGTGTCTCAATCATCTCTACGTTATTCCAGAACCGTAGGGTGACATATCCCTCGAGTTCATTGCTCAAGAGTTCCTCCCTTCATAGACGATGAGTCAAGTCAGCACTCGAGTATGCCCACATGGGTAGCGCTCTGTCTTGAAGTGGATGCACCCGACGCTTCAGGAACACCGCATCAAGATGAGTTCCGGTGATCCCGCTGGCCTTCAAAGTATCAACCTGAGACACTAGATCTCCAGTCTACTCCACCTCTTCCACGGACAACTAGTTTTTCCATGAGCTCCTCTGCACCACTGCGCTATCTAGATCAAGTATAGGGGAGCAATCAGCGTTAGGAGAGTCCTTGGCATAAAAACATCGAGTCCTCCACCTAGTCACGGAGTCAACGAAGCCCATCTCAAAATAACCCGCATTCAGGTTGAACTGAATATTGCAGCCTCCCACTTCGTGTGGGTTGCTACCACTCGGTTGCGCCTTCACATTTAAGAATTGCTTGAAGAGTGCCCGGTGCGGTGCTATCCCAAGATAGCACCCGCAGAGCGCGATAAAGCATGCGATGTGCTGGATCGAGTTCGGTAGAACATCGTGCAACTGCATGCCGTGTGCCGCCATGAGGGCAAGGAAGAACTAATGAAGGTGGAAGGAAACTCCCATGGATATTTGGTCGAGAGGGGGTAACAATTTATACCCGGAAACACCGGACTTATAAGGAAACACCCTGTAACGACATCGAAAGGGGGTAACAATTTATAACTAGTTTCTTGGTTGTGTTAGGGCAGGCCATAGGAACACAGAACACATTGGTAGAACTCAACTCTTCGGAAGATTCCTGATGTTTCGTCTGATACGAGAGTTTCACCCTATAAGCGCATGTAAACTCCATAGAGAGAAGTGGATGCCGGTGAAGTATGTCACACCCCAGAGGGAAATATTTGGCATCAAAAGCCCAAAAATACATACACTAACATGGTATGGGACCCCCTGTCTTGTGTTGGGATCCAGACGCTCCATAGCCCCCCCGGTGAAACCCTAGACCCGCTTGAGAAATACCAGACTTACAAGAAAACACGCGGTAACGGCGTTGAAGGGGGTTATCAATGTAGAAATAGTTGCTTGGTTGTGTTAGGGTATGCCATAGGAACCCAAAATACATTGGTAGAACACAACTCTTCGGAATATTCCCGATGTTTCGCCCGATTCGGAAGTTTCAACCTATAAGCGCATGTAAACTCCATTGAGAGAAGTGGATGCCGGTGAAGCGGGTCACACCCCGGAGGTAAATCTTTGACATCCAAAGCCCGCAATACACCTATAATAACATGGTATGGCACCCCTAGCTTGTGTTGGGATCCAGACGTTTCGTAGCCCCCTTCCGGTGAAACCCTAGACCCGCTGCAGAAATACCGGACTTATAAGGAAACACGCGGTAACGACGTTGAAGGGGTAGCAATGTAGAACTAGTTTCTTGGTTCTGTTAGGTTAGGCCATAGGAACCCAAAACACATTGGTAGGACACAAATCTTCGGAATATTCTCGATGTTTCGTCCGATACGGGAGTTTCACCCTATAGGCGCATGTAAACTCCAAAGAGAGAAGTGGATGTCCCTTAAGTGGGTCACACCTCGGAGGGAAATCTTTGACATCCAAATCCCACAAAACACCTATACTAACATGGTATGGCACCCCCTAGCTTATGTTGGGATCCAGACGCTCCGTAGCCCCCCTCCGGTGAAACCCTAGACCCGCTCGAGAAATACCGGACTTATAACGAAAGACACGATAACGGCCTCGAAAAGGGGCAGCAATGTAGAACTAGTTGCTTGGTTGTGTTAGGGTAGGCCATGGGGACACAAAATACATTAGTAGAACACAACTGCTCGGAAGATTCCCGATGTTTCGTCCAATACGGGAGTTTCACCATATAGGCGCATGTAAACTCCATAGAGAGATGTGGATGTCGGTGAAGCTGGTTACACCCCGTAGGGATTATTTGACATCCAAATCCCACAAAACACCTAAACTAAGATGGTATGGCATCCCCTAGATTTTGGTGGGATTCAGCCGCTCCGTAGCCCCCCTCCGGTGAAACCCTAGACCCGCTGGAGAAATACCGGACTTATAAGAAAACACGCGGTGATGGCGTCAAAGGGGGTAGCAATGTAGAACTAGTTGCTTGGTTGTGTTAGGGTAGTCCAAAGGAACACAATACGCATTGGTAGAACACAACTCTTCGGAAGATTACTAATGTTTCGTGCGATACGGGAGTTTCACCCTATGAGAGCATGTAAACTCCATAGAGAGAAGTGGATGCCAACGAAGCGGGTCACACCCTAGAGAGAAATCTTTGACATAAAAAGCACACAACACACCTATAATAACATGGTATGGCACCCCCTATCTTTTGTTGGGATCTAGACGCTCCGTAGCCCCCTCCGGCGAAACCCTAGACCCTATGGAGAAATATCGGACTTATAAGGAAACACGCGGTAACGGCGTTGAAATGGGGTAGAAATTTAGAACTAGTTGCTTGGTTGTCTTAGGGTAGGCCATAGGAACACAAAACACATTGCTAGAACACAAGTCTTCGGAAGATTCCCGATGTTTCGTCTGATACGATAGTTTCACCCTATAAGCGCATGTAAACTCCATAGGGAGAAGTGGATGCCGGTGAAGTCGGTCACACCCAGGAGGAAAATATTTGAAATACAAAGCCCAAAAAATACCTATACTAACATGGTATGGAACTCCCTATCTTTTTTTGGGATCCATACGCTCTGTAGCCCCCCTTCTGTGAAACCCTAGACCCCCTGGAGAAATACCGGACTTATAAGGAAACACGCTGTAACGACGTTGAAGGGGGGTAGCAATGTAGAACTAGTTGCTAGGTTGTGTTAGGGTATGCCATAGTAACTCAAAATACATTCGTAGAACACAACTCTTCGGAAGATTCCCGATGTTTCGTCTGATACGGGAGTTTCACCCTATAAGCGCATGTAAACTCCATTGAGAGAAGTAGATGCTGGTGAAGCGGGTCACGCCCCGGAGGGAAATCTTTGACATCCAAAGCCTGCAACACACCTATAATAACATGGTATGGCACCCCCTAGCTCGTGTTGGAATCCAGACGTTCCGTAGCCTCTCTCCGGTGAAACCCTAGACCCGTTGAAGAAATACCGGACTTATAAGGAAACACACGGTAACGACGCCGAAGAGGGGTAGCAATGTAGAACTAGTTTCTTGGTTGTGTTTGGTTGGGCCATAGGAACAAAAAACACATTGGTAGGACACCACTCTTAGGAATATTCCCAATGTTTCGTCCGATACGGGAGTTTCACCCTATAGGCGCATGTAAACGCCAAAGAGAGAAGTGGAAGCCGGTGAAGCGGGTCACACCTCGGAGGGAAATCTTTGACATCCAAATCCCAAAAAACACCTATACTAACATGGTACGGCACCCCCAAGCCTTTGTTGAGATCCAGACGCCCCGTAGCCCCCCTCCGGTGAAATTCTAAACCCTCTTGAGAAATACCGGACTTATAAGTAAACACGCGGTAACGACGTCGAAAGGGGGTAGCTATGTAGAACTACTTGCTTGGTTGTTTTAGGGTAGGACATAGGAACAGAAAACACATTCATAGAACACAACTCTTCGGAAGATTCCCGATGTTTCGTCCAATACGGGAGTTTCACCATATAGGCGCACGTAAACTCCATAGAGGAAGTGGATGCCGGTGAAGCGGGTCACACCCCATACGGATTATTTGACATCCAAAGCCCACAAAACACCTATACTAAGATGGTATGGCACCCCCTAGATTGTGGTGGGACCCAGCCGCTCCGTAGCCCCCCTCCGGTGAAACCCTAGACCCGCTGCAAAAATACCAGACTTATAAGGAAACACGCGGTGATGGCGTCGAAGGGGGTAGAAATGTAGAAATAGTTGCCTGGTTGTGTTAGGGTAGGCCATTGGAACACAAAACACATTGGTATAAAACAACTCTTCGGAAGATTACCGATGTTTCGTGCGATACGGGAGTTCCACCCTATAAGAGCATGTAAACTCCATAGAAAGAAGTGGATGCCGGTGCAGCGGGTCACACCCTGGAGGTATATATTTGACATACAAAGCACACAACACACCTATACTAACATGGTATGGAACCCCCTAGCTTGTGTTGGGATCCAGACGCTCCGTAGCCCCCTACGGTGAAACCCTAAACCCGCTGGAGAAATACCGGACTTATAAGGAAACACGCGGTAACGGCGTTGAAAGGGGGTAACAATTTATAACTAGTTGCTTGGTTGTATTAGGGTAAGCCATAGGAACACAAAACACATTGGTAGAACTCAACTCTTCGGAAGATTCCCGATGTTTCGTCTCATACGAGAGTTTCAGCCTATAAGCGCATGTAAACTCCATAGAGAGAAGTGGGTGCCGGTGAAGTGAGTCACGCCTCGGAGGGAAATATTTGACATCAAAATCCCAAAAAAACCTATACTAAAATGGTATGGCACCCCCTATCTTGTGTTGGGATCCAGACGCTCTGTAGCCCCCCACCCCCCGGTGAAACCCTAGACCCGCTGGAGAAATACCGGACTTATAAGGAAACACGCGGTAACGGCAGCAATGTAGAACTAGTTGCTTGGTTCTGTTAGGTTAGGCCATAGGAACAAAAAACACATTGGTAGGACACAACTCTTCGGAATATTCCTGATGTTTCGTCCGATACGGGAGATTCACCCTGTAGGCGCATATAAACTCCAAAGGGAGAAGTGGATGCCGGTGAAGCGGATCACACCTCGGAGGGAAATCTTTGAAATCCAAATCCCACAAAACACCTATCACTACCAAATTCCGCGCGATCCGGAACATTTCAATACCGTTGCGGATGGGCTCCAAACCGTCGCTAAGGGCAATCCGTGACGGTTTGCTCGACGAAGTGAGAACGTCCCTGATCGACTGTCACGGATGATTCTGCGACGTTAATTTGAACGTGAGAACGTTAAGGATATCCGCAACGTTCAGAAAATCGTAGCGAGCACCTGGGCCGTCCGGTCCCAGCCCATTAAGCGGGAACGTTGTTTTTCGTCGCTGTCGGCTGACACGTGGCAAAGGATTAACTGACGGCTGTTAGCGTAATCAGCTGACGTCATAGTACACGTAGCTTACGTCATTACGATCCCAATGTTTTTTTCCGTCAAAAATAGATTCTATTGAGGCCCTGTTTATGACATCACCAATCCATTCATGATGTCATAACCGCCGATCCCGTTCACGACGATTTTTTTCGTCGCGGCCTCGACCAATCATGTGAAACCATGTGGACGCCATCTGCGACGAACTTACTAGCGTCGTGGTATGAGATGACGCAACAAGATAACGCCACGTGGAACAATCGTACGTAGCCGCGTGTTTTTTTTGGGACGATCTCCGGTTGTCGTGGGCTACGCGGTGACGGATTTGTTTCCGACCCAAAACGACACCACGTGGACCAAGTGCACGGTGTCACGTGGCGCCCTTTTCCGCGACGTGTCTGTTTCGTTGTGGAACTACCCAGTCATAAAATGACAAGTGGACCATGTGCGCGTGGCCACATGGCACCTTTTCGCGACGTTTTATCTTCGTTGTGGAATTGTCCAACCTTAAAATGACACGTGGGCATGGCATACGGCACCATGTGTCCTAATCCGGGTCTGTTTTTACGTTACGATACTACGAGGTTTTTTTTCGTGCGAGATGGGTGCTTAAATCATCGTTCGAATCGACCTTTCCATGTTCCATATGCAGAAAAGCAAACCACATAGCAGGCATCAAATATAGAAATTGCAACACTAGTGATTTATTTTACAAAAAAGCAAACCAACATACAGAAATTCAGCTTTCAGCAACACGACCATAGTTTCAATTACCACGTATGCGCTGAGCTAACTGCTCAAGCAGGGCCACTCCTTATTGTTGGCACGTTTTTAGCTAGTCTTGTTCCTTCCGCATTTCTTCCATTTCAAATGCAAACCGGAGCCTCATTCCCTCAGATTCTGCATTCCCGCCCTCAAATCAGCAATTGTGCTGCGCATATTGGCATCCCCCTCTCTCAACATGAGTTTGCACTTGGTGTTCAGACTTTGAAATACTTGTTTCCACACGATATTTCTTCGACAAAGTATGCTTTCCACGATCCAGCATGACACCTAAAGTATCATCCTCATCCTCTGAAGCTGGTGTCGACATCATCATTTTCTTGCTTGCCTATCAAGCATGCAAAGAAAATAGATGTAAGTATGTACAGAAAACAGATGAAACTAGCAGGTAACAAGCAACATACAGAAAATAGATGAAACTAACAGATGGCCAGCAATGTACAGAAAATATTTGGAAAATAGCATATGACAATCAAACAAGCGTGTCTGTAATGACAAATGACCTAGCAGATGTCAAGCATGTCAGGAGCATAGATGGAAACCATGTTAAAATGACAAGCACAGCCTTAATTAGCTTGCCAAAACGTCTTATGGTATGGAATAGATGAAGTAGCACAAAATATATGATACGACAGTAATCAAACTGTTCAACACAAGATAAGTAAGATGTTCCCTAGTTGTTGTTGTTTTTAAATAAAGGGAGTTTTTATTACTTAAAAAGTTTTAAGCATTACACCCTAGTTGTTGTGATATCATGGAAGAATGTTCAGCTGCCGAATTATGGAATAACCTGCAACTCATTGTCCTCACTGAATAGGGATTGACATGACCAGTCTCCTTCACTGGAATCTGATTCCTCTTCAACATCATCCTCAGGATTGTACTCAGATCTAGAGTCTTCCTTTCTTGATCTTTTTGGGTGTGAATACAGTAGGACATGAAAGAATACTTGCTAAAGACTTTACACCCGGCCAGTTGATGCATCCTTGCACTGTTTGCCATGATAGTTCTGGCACGCTCTTCTTCCATGAGGTGTAGTGGTGATCCTAACATGAATAAATAACTCAAAGTAAGCTCCCAATATAAACACTTGGTAAGAACATAATACATCATAAAAAATTAAGGTACTCATCCTGTAAGAACAGTCCAGTGTAAGTAATATAAATTCTGATCGTAGATTCGTAACTAAGACTGATAGGATCATAAGCAAAGTGAGCTTAAACCTAATAGTATACAGGCTGGAAATAAGAAAACTTTTACCGTAGGAAAACAAAGCTGGATACTTCAATTTTTATTTTTATGCAAGATTAGCAAGAAGGTCGTCCCCCTAACAATTTCCATTAAAAGAAACCATGTAGTCTTTTCTACTACGAAAGCAAATAATTAAAAAAAGGAGCATCAGGAGGGCAACACACCCATTTCCGCTACATATTTGTCAGAATTAACTCATGGACAAGCCTCTGTTTACCACTATACAAAGTTATAAATGTAAAGCCAATAATAAAGACGGATATAAGGAACCATCAATCATACAACTAAACAGAGAAAAAGTTTAGAGAGATTTATTACATCAAACATTAGCAGGATAATTAAGAAGCATCGATCAAACAATTTAGAGAGATTAATTGCATCGAACATAAGAAGAATCAAGCATACAATTAAACATACCACTAATTCAGAAATATTAATTGCATCGAACATATGAAGAACCATCAATCTTACTGCGTTTCTCGCCTTCAACCTTTACCAGTCTCGGCGTGGTTGCAGACATTGATGATGAAGTTGCGGCGAGGTTGGAGACGAGGGGGCGGATCTGGACGTACGACGAGGTTAATGGCGAGGTGGCACACCAGCGAGCACACGAAGGCGAGATTGGAGAAGAGGTGGCAGATCTGGACGTACGACGAGGTTAATGGCGAGGTGGCACACCAGCGAGAACACGACGGCGAGGTTGGTGACGATGTGGCAGACCGGTGAGCACGACGGCGAGGTGGCACACCAGGGAGCACACGACGGCGAGGTTGGTGACGATGTGGCAGACCGGTGAGCACGACGGCGAGGTTGGTGACGATGTGGCAGAACGGTGAGCACGACGGCGAGGTGGCACACCAGGGAGCACACGACGGCGAGGTTGGTGACGATGTGACAGACCGATGAGCACGACGGCGAGGTTGGTGACGATGTGGCAGACCGGTGAGCACGACGGCGAGGTGGGACACCTGGGAGCACACGACAGCGAGGTTGGTGACGATGTGGCAGACCGGTGAGCACGACGGCGAGGTTGGTGACGATGTGGCAGACCGGTGAGCACGACGGCGAGGTGGTGGTCCGGGACGGTGACCTGGGCGGGGTGGGGGATCTGGACGGCGACGTTGGAGATCTGGCAAGCGAGCTATACAGCGATGTGTAAGAGGGGTGGGATCTGGTCTGGGAGGACGGGGACTGGAGGGGAGAAGTTGGAGTAGTCGATTCTTTGGACGAGGGCCGAGGGGATAAGGGAGAGTTTCAAAATGATTACAGAAATGCACTCCGCGATAAAGTTTGACCGTTGTGTGCGGGAGGGCTGAGAAGTAATATTCTTGCGCGAAATTTTTTGAGTGGCCTGTCCTGGCGCCAAATTTTCGGAGGGACGCGAAATTTTGGCGGAAGTGCGGGAAACTATGCTAGCCGTCGGATGCTGATGGGTGGCTTAAACAAATTGACCATTTATGCAATAATTTACTAAAGGGACCTGACGGGTGGCTTAAACAAATTGACCATTTATGCAATAATTTACTAAAGGGACCTTGTGAGGAAATAAAGAAATATTATGAAATAATTTTGGACTTGAGGTCGTCGGGCATAAAACGTGTTAGAATATGCAGAACGGTTCTATGTGAAACCAACAGTAACTAAAGAACTACAGATAACTGAGTACTTGCAACATAGCACATACTATTAACTTAATTATAGAGTAGCAAAACACAATCACTGGACACACAGACGTGTCGACAAGTAAAACACGACGAGTCGACGACGTAGCATGTTACACATATGCTCTATAAGCACACTAGTTGCCGCGATGAAGGACACGAACAACCGGACGCACCAGTGGGACGAACTCATTCCAGAGGAGCAAAGGGTTGACCTGGACGAAGCACACCAGGGTGTCGTTCAGCCAGTAGAGGCCGCCGTGCAGATTTGCTCCCAAGCCATGCTCCCAAAGCCTGGCGTAGACCCCGCCACCATCCTTGTCGTGGTCGATGATGAACATCCGCCGATCGGCGTACTTTGCGCCAAGCATGATGTGCGCGATGCTCCAAGCAGAGATATTTCCACCAACCTGTGAAGAACTGCACCACGTCGGAGAGGTCATAGCCGCCGGGGCGGACGTACTCCACTTGGTGTGCGTCCTCGAGCGGTTCCTCCCCGATCAGCTCGACGGTCGTCCAGGCCATGGCGCGCGCAGAGAGCACAAAACTGATCTATTCGAGAAGTGTTGATGAAGGGGTGAGTTTTGCAGAGGACCTCCAAATTCACCGATCGGGTATTATAGCGGCGGGGAGAGGCCGCCCGGCGGATCACCAAACAACATTAATTGGTGCCGAGGCCGGCCTTTAGCATTGAATTTTCTGTCCAGGCGCAGCGATGATAACGAGCACACAGAAACGGCCGGGTCATGCAGGCGCGGAGCAACGCATGCAGCACGGGCCAGTACGCATACGGCCGGCCCCGACTTCGAACCAACAGTCCACAACTAGCCGTTTGTGTGTGCAACAGCACAAACGAGGCATGGGCATGCATGCACGCGCGCAGGCAAGCATTAAGATCAAGACGCGACGGGTCACGCAGGCACAACACGCAGCGCACGGAGGCAAAGAGTGCACGTCTCGCGCGACATGCAGCTAGCTCGCCCAAAGTTTGCAGGCATGGCGTGCAATATCTAGCTAGCCCCAAAGCAGTCTCAGCACGCATGTAGACCGAACTGTGGCGACGTCCCGTCTTTCCCATGCACTGAGACGTGAAATTTTAAGGGGCTGATCATATATCTTCTCCTCCTACACTCCTAAAGTCCAACTCCTCCATTAGCTTCTCTCCTCCTCCACTCCTAAAGTCCACTCATCCATTAGCTTCTCTCGGCCTCCACTATGCACCAACGTCGACGCGACGCGGCCGGACAACGAGCTGCGGGTGCCCACGCGCCTCCATCTGACGATAATCTGCTGACGGAGGAGGACACACGCACACTTATCCGCACGAACACTCCCGTGCCGGCTGCTTTACTCCTCCCGGAAGGTTGGACGACCAACGCCATCTTTGTTCCGGTGGCGCCGCGTCTCTCCGGCCAGGCACGGGTCGACTACATGAACCAGTGCTACGATAACATGCCGTGGCAGACGAGGCGTCATGACCCCCAAGACGCCATGTCTTTGTTGTACTGGGACGAGCAAGTGGAGCTGGAGTACATAGGGCGGCTCCACTCCTACATCATCGACAGCAGCGTGCACTCCAGCGACACGCAGTGTTCCGAGGAGGAGGAGGAGGAAGAGGACTCGCCCGAGACAGGGTGGCGCCCCTTGGCACCGCCAGAACCTGCCGCCCCGCCAGCAAACGCCTTCTTCCTCCCATGTAACTGCCGCATTTGCAGCTGGGCACTTGCACAGCCGGGAACTTGCCCGAACTGTGGGTCCGAGGAGTGCCACCACCTAGTTTAGGCTTTTATTGACTGTAATTATTATTATCTTAATTAAGCTCCCTTCAGTGTGAATGTATTATCTTTATTTTGACTCAAGTTTGATTGAAACTCCCTAAATTTCAGCTCCGAAGGGGGTGTCCCAATTGTATATTTAGTTTTCCTGTGGTAGGGCTTCTCATGCTCAAAGTGAACTTTTTTGTCTACCCCTTCCACCGGCGTCGGAAGGGGGTGTCCCAATGGGATATTTTGTTTGGGTGTGTTAGGGTAGGCCATATGTACATGGAGAACTAATATCTTCCACTAGTTTTGATAAGACATTCGCTCAGGTTCGTCTGAAGGGGGAGTTTCGACATGTAGTGGAAGAACCCTTCCTTTGTACAAGTGATGTCGGTGAAACCGGTCACACTTCTTATTAGGATCTTGGATCTCTCTCCACCTCCAAACACACTTGTATAAACATTATTGGACCCCATCTAGGTTTTGTAGGGTTTCCTATGCTCCGGAGCCCCCGCTTCAGCGAAACTCTGGCATGTTGACCGAAAAGTCAACTTGTTCGTCTACCCTTTCCACCGGCGTCGGAAGGGGTGTCCTCATGGAATTTTTTTTCGTGTTAGGGTAGGCTATACATAGATGGAAAACTAATATCTACCACATGTTCTCGTAGTATTCCCTCGGGTTCGTCCGGAGGGGGAGTTTCAAGCTCTAAGTAGTCCTGGAACCTGCGAGAGAGAATCTGACGCCGGTGAAGCCCTAACACAAAGAGTGAGGGAAACTTGGGCATCCAAGCCCCATGCCACACTCTAACACAAATGGTATGCCAAACCCTAGGTTTGGGTGGGATTCAGACGCTCTTGAACCCCTCTCCGGAAAAACCCTAGGCCCGGTGGAGAAAAAGATGAATATGTCGTTCTGGCCCCTCTACGTGAGCCAGAAGGGGATAGAAAAGTGTAACTGATTGCTTGATTGTGTTAGGTTAGGCCCAAGGAACACACAAGAAAATGGTAGGGCCCACCTCTTGCAATGATTCCCCCTGTTCCACCAGATCCGGAAGTTTCGGGCTATGAGTTGCTGTGGAACCCGAGAGAGAGAATCTGACGCCGGTGAAGCCCTAACACAAAGAGTGAGGGAATCTTGTGCATCCAGGACCCATGCCATAGTCTAAAAACATGTTATGTGATACCATAGGCCCTGGTGGGATTAAGACGCTCCAGAGCTCCTCTCCGGAGAAACCCTAAGCCTGTTGGAGAAAAGGACGGAACTGCCGATCTAGCCCCTCTACGTGAGCCGGAAGAGGGTAGCAAAGGGGAACTAATTGCTTGGTTGTGTTAGGTTAGGCCCAAGGAACACCCAAGACAATATAGGGCTACCTCTTGGTAAGATTCCCCTCATTCCTTCAGATCCGGGAGTTTCGGGCTTTGAGTAGTCCTCGAACCCATTAGCGAGAATCTAACGTCGGTGAAGCCCTAACACAAAGAGTGAGGGGATCTTAGGAATTCAGGGCACATGCCACAATCTAACACACATGGTATGGCAAACCCTTGGTTTGGGTGGTATTCAAACGCTCCGGAACCCCTCTCCGGAGAAACCCTAGCCCCGTTGGGGAAAAAGACGGAACAGTCATTCTCGCCCCTCTACGTGAGCCGGAAGGGGTAGCAAAGTGGAACTAATTGCTCGGTTGTGTTATGTTAGGCCCAAGGAACACCCAAGACAATGGTAGGTCCCACCTCTAGGCAAGATTCCCCCTGTTCTCCGTCAGATCCGGGAGTTTCGGGCTATATGAGTAGTCCTGGAACCCACGAGAGAGAATCCGACGCCGGTGAAGCCATAACACAGAGAGTGAGGGAATATTGAATCCAGGACCATTCCACACTATAACACACATGGTATGGAATACACTAGGCTTGGGTGGGATTCAGACGCTCCGAAGCTCCTCTCCGGAGAAACCCTAGGCCCGCTGGTAAAAAGGACGGAACTATCGTTTTGGACCCTCTACGTGAGCCGAAAGGGTTAGCAAGGTGTAACTAATTGCTTGTTGTGTTGGTTTAGGCCCAAGGAACAACCAAGACAATGGTAGGGGGCACCTCTTGGCAAGATCCCCCCGTTCCGTCAGATCCGGGAGTTTCGGTCCCTCAGTAGTCCTGCAACAACTAGAGAGAATCTGATGCCGGTGAAACCCTAACACAAATAGTGAGGGAATCCTGTGCATACAAGACCCATTACACACTCTAAAAAACATTTTATGTGATACCCTAGGGTTGGGTGGGATTAAGACGGTTCGGAGCTCCTCTGTGGAGAAACCGTTGGCCCGTTGGAGAAAAGGACGGAACTGCCGACCAGTTGGCCCCTCTGCGTGAGCCGAAAGGAGGTAGCAAAGCGGAACTAATTGCTTGGTTATGTTAGGTTAGGCCCAAGTAACACCCAATACAATGGTAGGGACCACCTCTTGGCAAGATTCCCCCTGTTCCATCAGATCCGGAAGTTTCGGGCTATGAGTAGCTAGCCCTGGAATCCGCGAGAGAGAATCTAACGCCGGTGAAGCCCCTAACACAAAGAGTGAGGGGATCTTGGGCATCGAAGACCCATGTCACACTCTAACAAAAATGTTATGTGATACCCTAGGCTTGGGTGGGTTTAAGACGCTCTGGAGCTCCTCTCCGAAGAAACCCTAGGCCCGTTGGAGAAAAGGACGGAACTACCGGTCTAGCCCCCTCTACGTGAGCCGGAAGGGCGTAGCAAAGTGGAACCAATTGTTTGGTTGTGTTAGGTTAGTCCCAAGGAACACCCATGAAATGTAGGTCCCACCTATTGGCAAGATTCTCCCCGTTCCGCCAGATCCGGGAGTTTCGTGCTTTGAGTAGCCCTAGAACCCGCGAGCGAGAATCCGACGCTGGTGAAGCCATAACACAAAGATTGAGGCAATCTTGGGCATCGAAGACACATGCCACACTATAAGACACATGGTATGGAATACCCTAGGCCTGGGTGGGATTCAGACGCTCCGAAGCTCCTCTCCGGATATACCCTAGGAACGCTAAAGAAAAGGACGGAATTGTCGTTCTAGACCCTCTGCGTGAGACGGAAAGGGGTAGCAAAGTGGAAATATCGTGCATCTCTAGTCATTTTGAAAATATTTGACTTATGTTACGACTATCATCTATTGTAATATGTTAGTTTGATCTCTAGTCAGTTTGAAAATGTTTGACTTATGTTGCGACTATTATCTGTTGTAATATGTCAGTTTGATCTCTAGTCAGTTTGAAAATGTTTGAGTTTGTTGTTGAATTTGAGTTGAATCTAAGGCTCCTAATGTTTGACCAATTAATGTTAATTCATGCCAAAAAAAAACACAGCAGCAATATATTTTATTTATAAATCATGGACACAAATTCCAGGTATTACATATTGCACACAATTATATTAATATGTAAAACAAATATATTTTTCGCGCACATAAACCAGAACACAAATAAGAACACTTATTATCAAGCCCTAAAAACACTTAAACAACTACTCCCTGCGTTTCCTTTTGCTCGTGCCCTGTGGAGCTCTTTTTTCTCTCTTGCACCAGGTTCAGATCTTCTCCAGCCATGTTGGATCTAAACTGTTTTTCATGTCTCGGATCCTTCTGTATAGCTCGTAGCTGACATATCCGTCCACCGTTGCATAGTTGCGGCTTGTTGTATTCATCTCCCATTCCCAATAATGGAGCAGGTATGATTGGAATCCAAACTTCATCTTGAGGTACCAACTGTCTATGATATTTCCTGCTAGAGTATCCATTCCAATTTTGGGTACCCCGAATTCCATCTGGATGTCATGGTGGTACTCTGGTGGCAGAAAGAAGTCTGATTGGGCAAGAGCCTTCTTGTCGCCCGCCGTGTCCACGCTTGCGAACGTGATCTTATTTGTTGAAAAGAAATCTTGCAGCAACTTGCGTCCATGATCTGTCTGCGGCGACCTGCAACAGTGGTACACGAGGACGTGGTTGCGCATGGAGATTTGCACGACGGCGACAACATGGGGTTTGTAAGCATGGCTTCTTGTGTACTCAAGGTCGAAGCCCAAGAACTTGTCCTTTTCAGGCTGAAGCCATCGCTCGAAATTGGCCAGGGCAGTCTCCAAGGTACGTTCCTCATTGGTGTAAATCACCTCCAACATGTTCCCCCGTGGACAGGGAGGCTTGTCGTGGGATAATCACGGCAGATGTTACCTGGGGTAACTGATCTTGGGGTAAGACGACACAGGTATTTGGGAGAGGGTTTAGCTCAGAGGAAAACATGGTGCAACTCGATCTGGTAGCCGGCAATCAAAGTCGCCGAGTCTCCGATCTTGATATAATAACTCAACTCTGGGATTACACTTGATGCTCGATATCACACGATGTTGCTAGGGTTCTTAGATCTCTGTCTAAACTAGACCTGGGAGTCGGTTTATAAAGCACCCGTACCCCCTGGCTTATTCTCCAAGGCGCACCCTGGATCCTACCCGGACACGGCGCACAAACCCTAACTTTCCTTTACCATAACCCACAACCCGGGTTACTGGGCTTACAAGATGGGGCCTTCACTAATTTCCTTATCCTTAGCCGGATCCTGCACAGCGTCCTTTGGGCCGGGTTACTCCTTGGAATTTGGCATACCGGGTTATCGTCCCCTCATCAGTAGTCCCCAGAATAGCCTGGGCTTCATGGATCCTCCTTGAAGCGCTTGCTATTCCCTGCAAAGATATTAAACGTACGGGCATATAGAGACCGGGTTAAGATGTTTGATATTCAGCTAGGCCTTACTCCATGGTGGCCATATAGTAATCCGGCTCTTTCCCAATTACCCAACTTACTTTCCCAGATAAAATCCCAAAATGTCAAAATTTCGCACCCGATAATCGACCCTGAAATCGCGGGGTTAATTTCCTTCTTCCTTTTACCCAGAGGCCTTGCACAATATTTGGCGCATATCTCGCCAAAACTCAAATTAACAGCCGTTTATTTCCGTAACTCCCGGCTCCCGTTCAGTGAACCGGGCTTATCCACTCACCCTATAAATAAGCTCCCTGGGGGGTAACCTAATCCCTAACGGCTCATTTCCCCCCACTCTGCTTCCTCTCTCCCTCAGAGCTCACTCCCGCTGAGCGCCACCACGGAAATCCCGCGCGCGTCACCGGAGCCTATCGGACGGAGGCTGCGCTCCGCCACCGCTCGCCCCGCGCTGCCGCCGAGACCCGCCGGCGAATCTCCATCCGGCCCATCAAGAACCGCGAAGGGACACCAGGGCTGCGCCATTTGCCTCCGCAAGGCTTCACTCAGATCTCCTCCGGTAAGCCTTTTGCGCCCATTAATTCTCCCTTGCAATTTTTGAATTTCATCTTAAACTAGATCCAAATCTGCCCGACACGGATTTCTCGGCTATGCCGAATTAGATTGCCCACATTCTCTCCTAGCATGCACAATGAATAAAGCGCATACTCCAATACACTCTCCTACTGCCCGCAATCGTTATTCCCACCACAAATTCGAAAATAGAGCTTCCAATCTAGGCTCGAACTGCCCGAAATTTCCGCCTTTGCATTAATCACCCGGCTGGACCTTTCCTTTCTAGTTTCTTTTAATCACGTTGAGTGCCCAGGAAGCCGTCTACTGTCTTCAAAAAACTTCTTCGGCATTTAGATCCCATAATTTTCGCCATAATGCCTGATACCCGGGTAATTTCAAACTTTGCTCTGCGAACTAACACCCGGACCACTCGCAATTTTTCATGTCTCTATATTACACGGCTTATACTTGGCCGGTTCGCAACTTCCATGCCTTAATTTTCTTCTTACCTTGTACTTTGCAGGTCCACCACATGGCTCCCAAGAAACAGGGGAAAACTCCAACCAAGGCTAAGGCCACCAACACCATTTCTGCCAACTGGGCACGGTCTATGGTCACAAAGGCCAAATTGGAGGAGCTGGTGGAACTGGGAATTCTTCCTCCTCAGGAAAATATCCAATGGAGGGTGCCGGGTAAAGAGACCCGGCCCACCCCTACAAAAGATGAGGTAATCTGTTTCGTGGAACATGTGACCCGGGGTTTTCGACCACCGGGTCACCCCTTTTTCCGTGACATCCTTAGCCACTACGGCCTTCGTGTCTTTGATATCAGACCCAATTCTGTGCTAAATATTTCCCATTTCATTGTCCTTTCCGAATCTTACTTGTGCACTCCGCCAAGTCTAGCTCTTTTTATTGAGCTTTTTCAATGCAAACCATGCCGCGAAAGCGGTGATGGGGCGCTTCTCACTTGCGGCGGGGTTTCAATCCAACGCCGCAAAAACTCTCTGATGCCACCCCTCACCCTCAATTCCCATGTCAAGCATTGGCAGCTCTCGTACTTTTACTGCCAGGACACTTCCCCACCCGGTCAAAAGAAACTGCCGGGTTACTCGGAGGGTCTTCTTGATATTTCCGATAAGTTTAGTGCCTTCGCCCCTGACCCGGACAGGGAGGCAATTCAACCTCTTCTAGCCAAAATTGCCACTCTTACAGCCCAAGGCCTCATCGGGCTCAACCTGGTGAAGACTTGGGTTGATTTCAGGATTCAGCCCAATTCCATCCGCACGAAGTTGATGTGCGAGTATTCAGGGGAACCTTCTGATCCGCTCCGATACTCCGACAACATCTTCGCAGCTGGCGACACTCATAAAACCATCAAGGGTTTCTTGACGGAAAAGCTCGATGTAATCCGGAACATATCCGGGTTAGAGCCCTTCACACTTGTGAATCCAACCCCCAAGGCAAAAATCCGACTTTGATGCCTTTACTTTTACTCTTTCCACTCTACGCGGTTAATAACCCTTATGTCAACACTTTTCAGGCTGATGATGATTTTTGGAAAACTAATGCCTCCCCTAGCTCCGAAAGTCCAGAGGAGCAAGATACGGTTAACTCGGAAGAAGGTACTCTCAGAATTTTATTTGGTTCCCTTGAACTCACCATAGCCCCTTCCTTTCTAACCATAACTTTGATGATATCCAGAACAAGAAGATGACGAGGAAGAAAACTCCGATGGCAAGGTGGAATCTGCCAGCGACGAGGAAGAACTGGAGCCGACAATCAAGGTCGGATCCAAAAGAAAGACCCAAGAGGCCACCTCCAAGGTTTCATATCTTCCTCTCGCATTCAACTCGCATTACTTTAATGATATACTTGAGCTAACTTGACATTATCCCACTGGCCGCTCTTGAAGGAGTCGCCCGTGCCTAAGCGTAGGTCAACTCGAAACCACCCGGGTGGTGAAGCCCTTAACCCGGGTATTACATCGACCCCCCCACGGCGGGCTGGTAATTACCCTATCTTTTCTGGGTCAAGGCATTCCCTTTAAACCATTCCCACATGACATTTAACTTGATAATTTCCAGCTTCTCCCGAGTCCAGCGATGGATTCCCTTGTGACTTTGCGGTGAATACCGGGTAAGATCCCTTTCCTGATGTTCCGCCATATTTCATCACCCTTTCTTGACTGTGTATTTAACTATTGACTGACAACACCTTATAGGGCCACAGTCGTTGTCAGCGATCAAGAGGAAGCGGAGACCGAGGACCCGGGTAAGGGGAGCCCGGCTAATAAGGCTACAGCCGCGTCCAGCGCTGAAAAACAAGCGTCGCCGCCAAACCCGGACACGCAAGGAGCCGAGTATCCAATCGCTTCCCATGCAAGCAAGAAGAACAAAACCACCGTCTTGGGTGAAGAAGAAGGAGCGTCGGATTCCGACACACGGATGACCCGGGTTCCGCCTCCTACTAAGAAGAAAGCTCCTTCCCGGAATTTCCAAGGCCCCGGGTCTTCTGATACGAGTAAAGATACTTTTGATCAGTTGATGAACAATCTCCTTACTATGAAGGCTTCAGAGAGCCAGATCTTGGAGCGCATGGCTGCAGAGCATCAGGTAAGGACACTTTGTATCCCATATTGCATACCTAGTCCCCAAGTCCCAAGTATGACTTGCAAAAGTGATGCTTGGTACTTTACACCACATTCGGCTTTCCATACAATTCAACTAATACTTGCATTCCTTGCTACTTACAGGCACAGATAACCCGGTCTGATGAAACTTTACTGAGGACCGAGCAACTTCTTCTTGCCGAGATGAAACGAAGGGAAATCCTTGAGGATGACATAAAAACCTTGAAGAAAGATGTGTCCAAATACAAGAAGAAGTGCAATGCCGCTCAGACCAAACTGAAGAAACTATCGGACCAGGTTTCCGACACTTATCAGATCTTGCTCAGTAAGTTTTCTGCTGCTGATTGGCTTAATGTCTTCAATTTATTATAACAGACTCGGGATTACTGATACACTCTTTCGTTTGCTATGACTGCAGGCGCCAACCTTGCGGCCCCAGAGGAAAATGCCATTACCAAGGCTAAAACCCTCAAGACTGTACTCCGGACTTTCTTTGCCGGCACCAAATTCATATTGGATGCTGTGAAGTGGCCCACGGAAGTATATCCGGGTGAAGAGAATCTCGTTCAAGCCTGTTCTACTGTGCCTGGGTGGATTGAGATCTGGAAACGCTCATCATGCCGAATTGGAATGACCCGGGCTTTTACTCTGGCCAAGGCTTTCTTTCCAAAGCTTGACCCGGCAAAGGTAACATCCGGGTTTCCCGAATTCAAGGCTGACGGTTCCAAATTTACACCCAAGGATTTCAAAGCCATACAAGCCGCAGTGCGCCCCTCAGCTACCGCCTTGGCCGATAGCTTGGATCTAAATACGATTATGAGTGCATATGACGCTGATGGCAAAGTTATTACGGAGGATGCGCCCCCTCCTCTTGATATCTTGGAGAAGTGGGTTTCTAGCTCGGCCAGGAAGAGGGAAGCGACTGCGAAGAGGGAGGCCGAGTTAAAATCGGGCCCGTCTGCCTCTACACCAGCCGTCCTTCCACCAGTCCGCCCTGATGCAATGAGTCCGGGTAAGGGTGCCAGGAAGGCTAAGCAGCAAACCCAAGACTCAGACCCGGAAGGCCATACTCAGGAGGCCGAATAGGGCCGTATTGTCATAATACCTTGTAATGCTTTGTAATCACACTGTTATGCTTTTGATGGTGCGCCTGTGCACCCCTGATACTGATGTCGTACCTTGTAACGCACTTTTTAGCCCGTGATGTACTTTGCGGCTTTTCTGGTCTTTTGATAACCGTATTGCTTGCTTACTCTTTGAATTTTTTCTCGATACCCAATTCTCTATTTTGGCTCCCTTCGGAAGACTCGGTTTTCCGAGTACCGGGGGCTTTGATACGTGGACTTTTTCTTTAAGTCCCCAAGACTCGGATGGTGGCGTTTTTCGAACTGCGATAGCCAAGTAGTTTGTTTCTGTTTCGAAGTCCCGCAGTCCCCATGACCCAAAGTCCGAGTCATGGGGGTGTGGCCTTTCTCAGAGAACAAATTATTTTTTACCGAGTCGCGAGCCTAAAGCCATTCCGTGTAAATACTGAAGTTATGCTTGATAATTGTTGAGTTTCCGGCTTTTAGCCTTGTACTCTGCATAAACTTGTGGTTTAGATGACCCTTTTGACTATCTTGTACTGTAAGCCGGCTTTCGCGTGGATACCATGTTGTTACATCCATACGAGAACAGTGTCAGGGAAGTCCCATTGGGCTTCATGGCTGATTGTAATCGTAAGCGAACGAATCATGCCACTTTAGTGCGAGTCACATCGAGCTTAAGTAAGAAAAGTCAAGAAAATTTGGCTCCTTTGTCCAGTTATAAGATTGCAGCCGTACTCGTTTGCGAATAATCGGCCCTTATAACTTATAGGCATCAAGGCCGGGTCTTTCGGGTTAGTGGTTGGTCACTTGAGCAACCAACCCACAAGACCTACATGCACTTGATGCCTTTAATGATACTGAATTACTGATGTCGCGTGGATACTACTTACTTGTAATCAGGATGTAATGATATAGGACTTGATAACCATCTCTTTACTGATACTAGAAATTTTTGGATCAGCAGGCCGCCTCATTAAAAACCTTCCAGTCCCCTTAGGTACCCTGGGTAGGAAAAGAGCGCGTCTGAAACCTGCTGCCCGTTACATTGTTTAGTTCTTCATAAGCACTGGTCCCGGTCTGGCTTGACCAATGCACATTCTCCATATGTTGGACCTTTTCCTGATGAGTACCGGGTTTGCTAGCCAACCCGGGTGGGGTGTTCCAATGACCTGGCTGGTTGTAAGCGGCCGTGTAGCTTCTTCCTTTACAGCGGGCCGCTTGGGGGAATCGTCCTCGATTAAGGCCACCATTTTAGCATCTTGCGTTACCTTGGATTTTGTTCTTTCACCTTCAGTACTCGGCCTTTTTGATGTGGCTCTATCCTGCGGGTCTGCTTGAGACCGGTAATGCTTGAGTTCTTCTTTTCTACAGGCCTGCTCGGCCATTGCTGCATCTCCTTCGTCGCATTCAGCTGCTATGTCTCGATTTCTATGTATGGTAATGGTCTTCTTGGGACCCGGGATTTTTAGCTGTAGATATACGTAACACGGCCTAGCCATGAATTTGGCATAAGCCGGCCTTCCAAATAGCGCGTGATAGGGGCTGCGCAATTTCACTGCCTCAAAGGTGAGCCACTCAATTCGATAGTTATCCTTTGACTCTCCGAAAGCTACCTCCAATGCGATTTTTCCCTCGGGGCATGCTGAATGACCCGGCACTATCCCATGAAAAACTGTTGAGCTTTTTTGCAGTTGAGATTCCTTGAGACCCATGCGTAGGAAGGTTTCCCAATACAGTATATTGATGCTGCTTCCACCATCCATTAAAACCTTCTTCAGTTCGTACCCATTGACTTGCGGTGCGACTACTAGTGCCAAGACTCCTGGGTGTTCCACTCTTTCCGGGTGATCCCTTCTGCTCCATGTTACCTCCTGTTCTGACCATCTCAAGTATCTCGGGACGGCTAACGAAACTGAGTTGACCGCTTGCTTCAGTATCTTTTTGTCCTTGTTAGAGCCTCCTGTGGTATGCACATGATACTGACCCAATTGTTTGGGGTTAGCCTGGAAGCCTCCTGCCCCCCCTTGGTTATTACTTTGATTTCCAGCCGCCGGGTTACCAGCTGGGGGTGGGCCGTTTCCCGGGTTTGCCCCTGGACCCGGTCCTCCTCCCCGCCCTGCACCTTGCATAGCTCTGTGCACTTCCTCATTTTTCCATCTTTGTAAATCGGCGCACTGTTCTAGGGAGTGGTTAGCTGGCCTGCCATTCCTGCTGTGCTTCGGACATGCCATCCTGAATATGTCCCAATTGTTACCCGGCCTTGGTGGACCTTGATAGTTTCCTCCATTGTGGTTACCTCCGTTGAAATTTCCTTCTGCTCTTGGCCTCGAAGACCCGGCTTCTGTGTTGGCGACAAACTCGGAGCCTCCTTCGAAAGGGCGCTTGTTCTGGCTATTTCCATTGTTACCTGATGCTGTTCCGTTGCCGGTTCTTCCATTACCGCTTGTGTTTGCTTTTGCCTTCTTGTCATCAGCTTCTTCTTCTGTAGTATCTGTAGCAGCGTGTTTGTTGCACGCATCCATCAATTCTCCCATTGTGACTTCCGAGGCATTTCGACTGGACTTCATGCGAGTTAACTTTTGCACTAAAGGTATATACTTGCATGTTTTTGCCATGGCCTGTAGTGCATCCTTGGGCTGGATATCCGTGGATGAGTGAAGCATCTCCATAACCCGGCGCACCCAACTGCGCGCCGATTCTCCCTTCTTCTGAACGCATCGCTCTAGATCATCAATAGTGAATAATTTCCTGCAGGTCCCGTGAAAGTGTTTGACAAACGCGGTCTTCAATTCCTCCCAAGACTTGATCGATCCCTCTGGTAGATTGGTGAACCACAATTTTGCTGCTCCTTCCGACATCATCAGATACATGAACTTGGCTTGGAGGTTCTCGGACGCGTTGCGAATTGACATTGCCATCTCGTAACTGCTTAGCCATGTTTCGGGATCCATGGTTGGCTCATAATTCACTACTTTCCCTGGCTCTTTGAATTTTTCCGGGTAAGGTTCAGCTCTAATATTGTCCGAGAGACACTTGGGTCCCGCAAGAACGGTTGAAGCTGGCCTTGCTCTAGAAACGTGCGATGCCGCGGGGGGCGCGGCTGGGCGCGGTGCTGCGGGAGGTCCATGCGCTGCAGACCCGGCCGCGGCCCTCCGAGCCCTAGAACTGTCCACGACGGCCTGTGCTGCTGATGCTGCCTGAGCGCGGGGAGGAGGCGGCATTTGCTGCTGCTCTTCCCTCCGCCGCGCTGAACTTGTTTGGATATTCCCTTGCTGCTGACTGACGTATGGCGTCCCGTGCATACCGCTTCTGTGATCCGGGTAATTGGCTTGCTGTGCCACCGCAGTGTGCAACAGCTCGATGGCTTGCCGAGTCTTCTCTGCATGGGGCGACTCTCCCACAGGGATTTGATTCAATGCGAGTGTCGCTGCATATACGTTGTCCATAGGATTGTTGTAGTGGCCGGCTGGTGTGCGGAATCGTGATGGTGGCGGCGGCAGTAGATCGTCGCCGGTTGTGACTCTAGTTTGTGGTGGGGGTAACCCGGTCCGTTCATTCGCCGGATGTGTCGCTGCTGTGATCTGTTGGGGTGCGGTTCCCTGGTTCGCCACTGGTATCGGCTGGTCCTGAGGTGTAACGAATAAATTAGCCGGATTAATAACCCCGCCCGTTGCTGGCAACCTGGTGTGGTGCCTTTGATGTATCCTGGACGTTTCCTCTCGAAGCCGGGTTTCCAACGCATCTAGCTCACGCCGTCGTGTGGCCATCCCTTACTTTTCTTCCTCTACCTGCCTTCTTTGCTGTTCCAGCGCACGACGCGCCACATCCAGATCCCTGACGCGTTCCGCTGCGTTTTCCGGAGTGATAACCGTCGCGAGAACCGTGGGGTCTAGAATTAGATTGTTATCGAATAGGGCCGGGTGGCGCGGGTTCGAAGGACCCGCCCCTGGTGTCCGGTTTTCTAAGAATCCGAACGTTTTTGCATGCAACTCCTCATCCGCTGCTCTGCTGGTTACTGACGCCGACTCTCCATCAACCCGGGTCAAGACCCGGTCTCCGTTAGCCGCACCCTGTTGCTGGGCCACTGCCTGAGCCGCCCCGAGTGATGCCGCGGTTGCCTTTCCTTGGTTGGCCGCGGGGGCCGCATAGACTGCAACTCGGCGCACGATATCCGGTATGAGTTCATGCTGTTCTTCCTCACCGTTCTCCTCATACCGGTTTTCCAGTAGATCCAGGATAGACCCGGTATCATCTTCTCCTTGGGCCCGGTCGCGTGGGGTCCATGCCGGCTCCTCCGGCTGTTCCCACTCCGCGATGGGTTCTTCTGCCGGATATGTCGTTCCAGTCGATTCTTCATCATCTGATCGGATAGACGTGGCTTTTCCTGGCATAGAATCAGATCCAACGTTGTCAGGGACCGAATTGGAAGCACATACCATACCGATGAAGACGCTGATCCGGCCGATTGTCACGACGGATCCGGTTTCGAGGTGATCCGACTCCGGCCCCCAGCCGGAATCGTCCACCACCTTTTCTCCTTCGTGGTCGATGTAGATTTCGCCGATGACAAGATTGTCCATGCCCTTCCGAGCTTCTCCCGTGATGTAAACACCTTTGGACGCAGGCCCCACGGTGGGCGCCAACTGTCGTGGGATAATCACGGCAGATGTTACCTGGGGTAACTGATCTTGGGGTAAGACGACACAGGTATTTGGGAGAGGGTTTAGCTCAGAGGAAAACATGGTGCAACTCGATCTGGTAGCCGGCAATCAAAGTCGCCGAGTCTCCGATCTTGATATAATAACTCAACTCTGGGATTACACTTGATGCTCGATATCACGCGATGTTGCTAGGGTTCTTAGATCTCTGCCTAAACTAGACCTGGGAGTCGGTTTATAAAGCACCCGTACCCCCTGGCTTATTCTCCAAGGCGCACCCTGGATCCTACCCGGACACGGCGCACAAACCCTAACTTTCCTTTACCATAACCCACAACCCGGGTTACTGGGCTTACAAGCTGGGGCCTTCACTAATTTCCTTATCCTTAGCCGGATCCTGCACAGCGTCCTTTGGGCCGGGTTACTCCTTGGAATTTGGCATACCGGGTTATCGTCCCCTCATCAAGGCTGATAACCTCCGTGGTTGGTCGGCAATCGTCCATGGCAAGTCTCCGACGTGGGCTTGGAAGAAGAGTCGGGGAAGATGAAGTCTGGATTCGATGGGTTAGATGGGTTTGGAAGAAGAGTGGTCGGGAAAGATGATGAACGGAATGAGCGCAAATGGAAACTGCAAATGGCAACCGCCTAAATATCGAAGGCGTGTGTGGAACGAAGGTGTGTGAACCGAAGAGAGTAGATGAACGAACGGGAAACTAATGGAAACTGAAAACGAGGTAGAGTGCATATACACGTTCATCACCGTGGGTGGCCGTTTGACCTCCCTCGCAACTGACCGTTGTGTTTGTAGGAAGAGAGCAATTCGTTGGCTCGGTTTGGCTGAATTTGTTTGACTGATAGGTGGCCCTAACTCGTTGTGGCCCCATTTTACCTAGTGTTGTGTACAACCACATTGGTTCTGCATCTTCCTTGGTAAAATGTTCTACGATCTCATTAATTTTGTTTTGTGCTTATTAGTACGAGGCTACTTTTCTTGTTTTCCATTGCTAAACATCTGTGCTTGATACATGTGCCAATGATTAAACTGTGCACTCGATCTTGATGAGATCATCGAGAATTTTACCTAGTGTTGTGTATAACCACATTGGTTCTGCATCTTCCTTGGTAAAATTTTCCACGATCTCATTGATTTAATTTTGTGCTTATTAGTAGGAGGCTACTTTTCTTGCTTTCCATTGCTAAATATTTGTGCTTGATACGTGTGCCAATGATTAAACTGTCTCTGCCAATGATTAATATGCAGCAATGTGTCTAGAAGTTTGGCTACTATAGCAAAAAGCATGCAGAACAAGTTCAGTTGTGCCTCATTTTACTATAATAGGTAAATCTGTCAGAATTATTGCGTGTCATTTGTATGTACCATGGTTAGCAATGAGGCTCATTATTACACTTTTATTTGTTTTGTTGCATGTGCCGATGATTAGACTGTGCTGATGGTTGGCCTTGTAGTTGATGATGTGCTAAACATGTATGATGCCTTTTTTTTGTAGGGTTTGCGCATCTGTGGTTGTGGCTTCAGAATGGATGGAAGAATGGGAGAAGTGTTGTGGAACAATTGCATGTGCGTTTTGAGAGCATTGAGGACGCTGAAAAGTGACGTCGAACCTGTGGATGTGCCTTTGGAATGGATTGGTGACAAGGAAAAGTGACGTGCAACCTGTGGATGTGCCTTCGGAATGGGTGGATCAGTAGGAAAAGTGACATTAACCTTATTGATGAGAAACTATTTAGTTTATGATGTGCACCTGTTTAGATGCTGAGGTGCACCTGTTGTGATGTGAACCCTATCGATGACATGAAACTATTTAGTTAATGATGTGAGCCTGTTGTGATGATGGCGGGTAACCTTTGTGATGCTGGTGTGAACTGGTGTTAATTCTAGTTATTATTATAATTCTAGTTATTATAGATCTCCTTGTTGTGATGATGGCGGATAACCTTTGTGATGCTGGTGTGAACTGGTGAACTGACAGCTGGGCCCGTGCAAAAAAATGTTAGGAACAACCCGCGAGAGAGCGCGGTCGTTGCCGGTCAAACCTGGCAGGATGTGTGGATCCGATGAAAATTCACGACGTACTACTTGACCAAGCCAGTTTCGTCGAAGGCAACTGGGCTCTTAGTGGGCTACTGGGCCGGAGACGAAAATCCGCGACGTAAAAGTAGCAAAAAGTCGGGCAAAACCAGTCTGCGACGGACCAAACAAATATGTCGAGAGCAAACTCCACTTTTCAGCCATTCGCGACGGAAACGCTCGACGTTATCAAAACATTCCGCTCAAAACGTTCCGGATCGCGCGGAATTTGGTAATGTATACTAACATGGTATGGCACCCCCTAGCTTGTGTTGGGATCCAGACGCTCCGTATCCCCCCTCCGGTGAAACCCTAGACCCACTTGAGAAATACTGGACTTATAAAGAGACACACGGTAACGGCGTCGAAAAGGGGTATGAATGTAGAACTAGTTGCTTGGTTGTGTTAGGGTAGGCCATAGGGACACAGAACACATTGGTAGAACACAACTGCTCGGAAGATTCCCGATGTTTCGTCCGATACGGGAGTTTCACCCTATAAGCACATGTAAACTCCATAGAGAGAAGTGGATGCCGGTGAAGCGGGTCACACCTCGGAGGGCAATATTTGACATCCAAAGCCCACAACACACCTATACTAACATGGAATGGAACCTCCTATCTTGTGTTGGGATCTAGACGCTCTGTAGCCCCCCTCTGGTGAAACCCTAGACCAGGTGGAGAATTACCGGACTTATAAGGAAACATGTGGTAATGGAGTCGAAAGGGGGTAGCAATGTAGAACTAGTTGCCTGGTTCTGTTAGGGTAGGACATAGGAACACAAAACACATTGGTAGGACACACCTCTTCGGAATATTCCCGATGTTTCGTCCGATATGGGAGTTTCACCCTATAAGAGCATGTGAACTCCATAGAGAGAAGTGGATGCCGGTGAAGCAGGTCACACCTCCAAGGGCAGTCTTTGACATCCAAAGCCCGCAACACACCTATACTTCCATGGTATGGCACCCCCTAGCTTGTGTTTGTTGGGAATATGCTCTAGATGAAATCATTTATAATGTAATTCCCAATGTATTCATAAAGTTATAGGACGTAGACTATAAAACTACGTCTTGGTCTCCAGGTGGCTTATAAATTTTCCATTCAGAAATTTCACTATAGCAAGCCATGTGAGCGTCTTTGTTGCCAGTAAGTGAGCGATGGAAACTATTACTTTCGGAATTCCTCCACACTTCAAAATAAGTTCTTTTAGCTCAACACTTCCATGAAGCTTTATAAGGGGTGTTGGATTGTTGTTCATTTCTGCCGATGTTGTCACATGATTAATGTCAAATAAATTGGATCATTATGTGGTAATGCAAGAATAAATTCAAGCGAATAATAATTAAATTAAATTATTCATTCATGCATTTGTATTAAAAAATGTTGAAATGCCGGTGCTACAAATATCAGGGAAAGTGGAAATAAATTATATCACTTAGCTAGGATAAGGATCGTAATGATATAACCGGGAAATATCTAGATAGACTTATGCATGATGTTATTATTTTGCATGGGAATACCTCCCTAAAACCAAAGTTTAAAATAGAGGGCTATTGCATATAGCCCCGACGATTTCGTAAACTATGAAAGGCTAGAGCCTGGCTACAACCAAATAGCCGTTTTGTTAAAATATTTAAAAAATATTAAATTTTTTGACATCCTGGAGGGCAATCTTTGACATCTAAAGCCCACAACACACCTATACTAACATGGTATGGCACCCCCTAGCTTGTATTGGGATCCATACGTTCCGTAGCACCCCTCCGTGAAACCCTTGACCCGATGGAGAAATACCGGACTTATAAGGAACATACTATAACAGCGTCGAAGGAGACAATGTTGAACTAGTTGCTTGGTTGTGTTAGGGTAGGCCATAGGAACAAAAACCACATTGGTAGAACACAACTCTACGGAATACTCCCGGTGTTTCGTGTGATACGAGAGTTTCACCCTATAAGCGCATGTAAACTCTAAAGAGAGATGTGCATGCCGGTGAAGCGGGTCACACCCCAGAGGTAAATATTTGACATCCAATGCCCACAAACAACTATAGTAACATGGTATGGCACTCCCTAGCTTGTGTTGGGATCCATACGCTCCGTAGCCCCCTCCGGTGAAACCCTAGACCCGCTGGACAAATACCGTACTTATAAGGATACACGCGGTAACAGCGTCGAAAAGGGGTAGCAATGTAGAACTAGTTTCTTGGTTGTGTTAGGGTAGGCCATAGGGACACAAAACACATTGGTAGAACACAACTGTTCGGAATATTCTCGATGTTTCGTCCGATATGGGAGTTTCACCCAATAAGCGCATGTAAACCCCATAGAGAGAAGTGGATGCCGATAAAGCGGGTAACACCTCGGAGGGCAATATTTGACATCAAAAGCCCACAACACACCTATACTAACATGGAATGGAACCTCCTAGCTTGTGTTGGGATCTAGACGCTCTGTAGCCCCCCTCTAGTGAAACCCTAGACCCGGTGGAGAAATACCGGACTTATAAGGAAACATGCGGTAATGGCGTCGAAAGGGGGTAGAAATGTAGAACTAGTTGCTTTTTTGTGTTAGGGTAGGCCATAGGAACACAAAACACATTGGTAGGACACAACTCTTTGGAATATTCCCGATGTCTCGTCTGATACGGGAGTTTCATCCTATAGGCGCATTTAAACTATAAAGAGAGATGTGGATGACGGTGAAGCGGGTCACAACTTGGAAGGAAATCTTTGACATAAAAATCCCACAAAACACCTATACTAACATGGTACGGCACCCCCTAGATTCTGTTGGGATCCAGACGCTCCGTAGCCCCCCTTCGGTGAAACCCTAGACCCGCTCGAGAAATACCGGAGTTATAAGGAAACCCGGGGTAACGACGTCGAAAGTGGGTAGCAATGTAGAACTAATTGCTTGGTTGTGTTAGTGTAGGCCATAGGAACATAAAACACATTGATAGAACACAACTCTTCGGAACATTCCCGATGTTTTGTCCGATAACGGGAGTTTCACCCTAAAGGCGCATGTAAACTCCAAACAGAGAAGTGGATGCCAGTGAAGCGGGTCACACCTCGGAGGGAAATCTTTGACATTCAAATCCCACAAAACACCTATACTAACATGGTGTGGCACCCCCTAGCTTGTGTTGGGATCCTGACGCTCCGTAGCCCCCCACCGGTGCAACCCTAGACCCGCTCGAGAAATACCAGACTTATAAGGAAACACATGGTAACGACGTCGAAAAGGGGTAGCAATATAGAACTAGTTGTGACATACAAAGCCTTCAACACACCTATAATAACATGGTATGGGACCCCCTAGCTTGTGTTGGGATCCAGACGTTATGTAGCCGCAGCCCGGTGAAACCCTAGACCCGCTGGAGAAATACCGGACTTATAAGGAAACACGCGGTAACGACGTAGAAGGGGGTAGAAATGTAGAACTAGTTTCTTGGTTGTGTAATTTAGTACATAGGAACACAAAACACATTTCTAGAAAACAACTCTTCGGAATATTCCCGATGTTTCGTCCGACACGGGAGTTTCACCCTATAGGCGCATGTAAACTCCAAACAGAGAAGTGGATGCCGGTAAAGCTGGTCACACCTCGGAGGTCAATCTTTGACACCAAAATCCCACAAAACACCTATAATAACATGGTATGCCACCGCCTAGCTTGTGTTGGGATCCAGACGCTCCGTAGCCCCCCTCTGGTGAAACCCAAGACCCGCTCGAGAAATACCAGACTTATAAGAAAACACGCGGTAACGGCGTCGAAAAGGTGTAGCAATGTAGAACTAGTTGCTTGGTTGTGTTAGGTTAGGCCATAGGAACACAAAACACATTGATAGACCACAACTCTTCGGAGGATTCCCGATGTTTCGTCCGATAAGGGAGTTTCACCCTATAGGCGCATATAAACTCCATAGAGAGAAGTGGATGCCGGTGAAAGCGGGTCACACTTCGGAGGGAAATATTTGACATACAAAGCCCACAAAAAACCTATACTAACATGGTATGGAACCCCCTATCTTGTGTTGGGATCTAGACGGTCCGTAGCCCCCTCCGGTGAAACCCTAGACCCGCTGGAGAAATACCGGACTTATAAGCAAACACGCGGTAACGGAGTCGAAGGGGGGGTAGAAATGTAGAACTAGTTTCTTGGTTGTGTTAGGGTAGGCCATAGGGACACAAAACACATTGGTAGAACACAACTGTTCGGAAGATTCCCGATGTTTTATCCGATACGGGAGTTTCACCCTATAAGCGCATATAAACTCCATAGAGAGAAGTGGATGCCGGTGAAAGCGGGTCACACACTAGTAGAAAAAGGCCTATCTGTGGCGCACCAAATTGAGATTCTGTGGCGCACCTAGGGGCTAGAGGGGTGCGCCACAGAATTCACGCCATAGAATATTTTTCTGTGGCGCACCGTGGCCGTGCGCCACAGAAATGTCAATTCTGTGGCGCACCTCAGCCGTGCGCCACAGAAATTTGCAATTCTGTGGCGCACCAAGGGGGGGTGCGCCACAGAATTTTTTTTTGAATTTCAAAAAAAAAGGCGGTCAGATCTGGCCGCGGGAATTTTTCGAAATTTCGAAGTTTCGCCGGATTTTGTCGGATGCTCGCCGGAGTTGGTGGGTGGAGGATGGGGGTCACCGGAGTTGGTGGGGAGGAGAAGGAGAAGCTCGCCGGAGGTGGTGGTGGTGGTGGAGGAGGAGGAGGAGAGGTGGTGGTGGAGGAGGAGAAGGAGGAGGAGGAGAGGTGGTGGTGGAGGAGGAGGAGGAGGAGGAGGAGCTCACCGGAGGGGTGGTGGTGGTGGAGGAGGAGGAGGAGCTCGCCGGAGGAGCTCGCCGGAGGTGGTGGTGGTGGTGGAGCAGGAGGGGTGGTGGTGGTGGTGGAGGAGGAGGAGGAGAAGCTCGCCGGAGGTGGTGGTGGTGGTGGAGGAGGAGGGGTGGTGGTGGTGGTGGAGGAGGAGGAGAAGGAGAGGTGGTGGTGGTGGTGGTGGAGGAGGAGGAGAGGTGGAGTAGTAGGTGGAGGAGAGGAGAGAAGTGGAGAGGTAGAAGATTAGAAGTGGAGGAGAAGTGGAGGGGAGAAGGGAAGAAGAGGAGGGGAGGAGGGTAGAAGAGGAAGAAGAGGAGGGGAGGAGGCAGGATTTCGAATCATGCCTCCACAATTCTGTGGCGCACCAAATGAAGGGGTGCGCCACAGATTTTTTTTTTCTTTTTTTTTATTTTCTAGTCAAAATCTTAAAACTGCCATAACTTTTGTTCCTTTTGGAATTTGGCGATTCTAAAAAAAAGCTCACAGGCCGAAGAAGAGGTTGGTGACGATGTGGCAGACCGGTGAGCACGACGGCGAGGTTGGTGACGATGTGGCAGACCGGTGAGCACGACGGCGAGGTGGTGGTCCTGGATGGTGACCGGCGGGGTGGGGGATCTGGACGGCGACGTTGGAGATCTGGCAAGCGAGCTATACAGCTATGTGTAAGAGGGGTGGGATCTGGTCTGGGAGGAATGGGACTGGAGGGGAGAAGTTGGAGTAGTCGATTCTTTGGACGAGGGCCGAGGGGATACGGGAGAGTTTCAAAATGATTACAGAAATGCCCTCCGCGATAAAGTTTCAAAATGATTACAGAATATGGTACAACTTAGTAATAAGTGGATGTGTCACGTCCATTTAGTACTCGATCATGCCCAATAAGCCAATCCGTGTCGAAAACCAATGAATGGTAAGTGCTGGTTGCCTCCCTTCCCTTTCTCAACCAAAAGATTCGATCTAGGTTAGATGGCGGCGGATCTAGGTTAGATGCCGGCGGATGTAGGTTAGATGCCGGCGGCCACCGTCGGACGTGTTTTAGGTCACCACCAGCCATGGATTTAGCTCACGCTACCGTCACAGGTATCTCGAAGATCGCTTCCCCCACCCAGATGGAGATCCACCGGAACAAGGCCTTGGAGCTCGCAAGGCCCCCTTTTCTTCAGATCCCCAAGGTAAATACTAGCACATAAATTAGTATCTCCTTTCGCCTTCGTAGCTACTTGATTGATTTTTCTTCTTTTCATATTTGGCTGTAGCACTCTAGTCGAGGCTGTAGCTTCTGCACCATGTATCCTTATCCTTATGAAACTCGTAACTGGATGGAGATTTGTAACAGTAAAATTCCAACTCGGAAGGTAAATGTTCTACGATCTCATTAATTTTGTTTTGTGCTTATTAGTATGAGGATACTTTTCTTGTTTTCCATTGCTAAACATCTGTGCTTGATACATGTGACAATGATTAAAGTGTGCACTCGATCTTGATGAGATCATCGAGCATTTACCTAGTGTTGTGTACAGCCACATTGGTTCTGCATCTTTCTTGGTAAAATGTTCAATGATCTCATTAATTTTATTTTGTGCTTATTAGTATGAGGCTACTTTTCTTGTTTTCCATTGCTAAACATCTGTGTTTGATACATGTGTCAATGATTAAACTGTGCACTCGATCTTGATGAGATCATCGAGCATTTTACCTAGTGTTGTGTACAACCACATTGGTTCTGCATCTTCCTTGGTAAAATGTTCGATGATCTCATTAATTTTGTTTTGTGCTTAGTAGTATGAGGCTACTTTTCTTGTTTTCCATTGCTAAACATCTGTGCTTTATACATGTGCCAATGATTGAATTGTGAACTCGATCTTGTTGAGATCATCGAGCATTTTACCTAGTATTGTGTACAACCACATTGGTTCTGCATCTTCCTTGGTAAAATGTTCTACGATCTCATTAATTTTGTTTTGTGCTTATTAGTACGAGGCTACTTTTCTTGTTTTCCATTGCTAAACATCTGTGCTTGATACATGTGCCAATGATTAAACTGTGCACTCGATCTTGATGAGATCATCGAGAATTTTACCTAGTGTTGTGTATAACCACATTGGTTCTGCATCTTCCTTGGTAAAATTTTCCACGATCTCATTGATTTAATTTTGTGCTTATTAGTATGAGGCTACTTTTCTTGCTTTCCATTGCTAAATATTTGTGCTTGATACGTGTGCCAATGATTAAATTGTCTCTGCCAATGATTAATATGCAGCAATGTGTCTAGAAGTTTGGCTACTATAGCAAAAAGCATGCAGAACAAGTTCAGTTGTGCCTCATTTTACTATAATAGGTAAATCTGTCAGAATTATTGCGTGTCATTTGTATGTACCATGGTTGGCAATGAGGCTCACTATTACACTTTTTTTTGTTTTGTTGCATGTGCCGATGATTAGACTGTGCTGATGGTTGGCCTTGTAGTTGATGATGTGCTAAACATGTATGATGCCTTTTTTGTAGGGTTTGCGCATCTGTGGTTGTGGCTTCAGAATGGATGGAAGAATGGGAGAAGTGCTGTGGAACAATTGCATGTGCGTTTTGAGAGCATTGAGGACGCTGAAAAGTGACGTGGAACCTGTGGATGTGCCTTTGGAATGGATTGGTGACAAGGAAAAGTGACGTGCAACCTGTGGATGTGCCTTCGGAATGGTTGGATCAGTAGGAAAAAGTGACATTAACCGTATTGATGAGAAACTATTTAGTTTATGATGTGCACTTGTTTAGATGCCGAGGTGCACCTGTTGTGATGTTAACCCTATCGATGACCTGAAACTATTTAGTTAATGATGTGAGCCTGTTGTGATGATGGCGGGTAACCTTTGTGATGCTGGTGTGAACTGGTGTTAATTCTAGATATTATTATAATTCTAGTTATTATAAATCTCCTTGTTGTGATGATGGCGGATAACCTTTGTGATGCTGGTGTGAACTGGTGAACTGACAGCTGGGCCCGTGCAAAAAAATGTTAGGAACAACCCGCGAGAGAGCGCGGTCGTTGCCGGTCAAACCTGGCAGGATGTGTGGGTCCGATGAAAATTCACGACGTACTACTTGACCAAGCCAGTTTCGTCGAAGGCAACTGGGCTCTTAGTGGGCTACTGGGCCGGAGACGAAAATCCGCGACGTAAAAGTAGCAAAAAGTCGGGCAAAACCAGTCTACGATGGACCAAACAAATATGTCGAGAGCAAACTCCACTTTTCAGCCATTCGCGACGGAAACGCTCGACGTTATCAAAACATTCCGCTCAAAACGTTCCGGATCGCGCGGAATTTGGTAGTGTATACTAACATGGTATGGCACCCCCTAGCTTGTGTTGGGATCCAGACGCTCCGTATCCCCCCTCCGGTGAAACCCTAGACCCACTCGAGAAATACCGGACTTATAAAGAGACACACGGTAACGGCGTCGAAAAGGGGTATGAATGTAGAACTAGTTGCTTGGTTGTGTTAGGGTAGGCCATAGGGACACAAAACACATTGGTAGAACACAACTGCTCGGAAGATTCCCGATGTTTCGTCCGATACGGGAGTTTCACCCTATAAGCACATGTAAACTCCATAGAGAGAAGTGGATGCCGGTGAAGCGGGTCACACCTCGAAGGGCAATATTTGACATCCAAAGCCCACAACACACCTATACTAACATGGAATGGAACCTCCTATCTTGTGTTGGGATCTAGACGCTCTGTAGCCCCCCTCTGGTGAAACCCTAGACCAGGTGGAGAATTACCGGACTTATAAGGAAACATGTGGTAATGGAGTCGAAAGGGGGTAGCAATGTAGAACTAGTTGCCTGGTTCTGTTAGGGTAGGACATAGGAACACAAAACACATTGGTAGGACACAACTCTTCGGAATATTCCCGATGTTTCGTCCGATATGGGAGTTTCACCCTATAAGAGCATGTGAACTCCATAGAGAGAAGTGGATGCCGGTGAAGCAGGTCACACCTCCAAGGGCAGTCTTTGACATCCAAAGCCCGCAATACACCTATACTTACATGGTATAGCACCCCCTAGCTTGTGTTTGTTGGGAATATGCTCTAGATGAAATCATTTATAATGTAATTCCCAATGTATTCATAAAGTTATAGGACGTAGACTATAAAACTACGTCTTGGTCTCCAGGTGGCTTATAAATTTTCCATTCAGAAATTTCACTATAGCAAGCCATGTGAGCGTCTTTGTTGCCAGTAAGTGAGCGATGGAAACTATTACTTTCGGAATTCCTCCACACTTCAAATAAGTTCTTTTAGCTCAACACTTCCATGAAGCTTTATAAGGGGTGTTGGATTGTTGTTCATTTGTACCGATGTTGTTACATGATTAATGTCAACTAAATTGGATCATTATGTGGTAATGCAAGAATAAATTCAAGCGGATAATAATTAAATTAAATTATTCATTCATGCATTTGTATTAAAAAATGTTGAAATGCCGGTGCTACAAATATCAGGGAAAGTGGAAATAAATTTTATCACTTAGCTAGGATAAGGATCGTAATGATATATCCGGGAAATATCTAGATAGACTTATGCATGATGTTATTATTTTGCATGGGAATACCTCCCTAAAACCAAAGTTTAAAATAGAGGGCTATTGCATATAGCCCCGACAATTTCGTAAACTATGAAAGGCTAGAGCCTGGCTACAACCAAATAGCCGTTTTGTTAAAATATTTAAAAAATATTAAATTTTTTGACATCCTGGAGGGCAATCTTTGACATCTAAAGCCCACAACACACCTATACTAACATGGTATGGCACCCCCTAGCTTGTATTGGGATCCAGACGTTCCGTAGCACCCCTCCGTGAAACCCTTGACCCGATGGAGAAATACCGGACTTATAAGGAACATACTATAACAGCGTCGAAGGAGACAATGTTGAACTAGTTGCTTGGTTGTGTTAGGGTAGGCCATAGGAACAAAAACCACATTGGTAGAACACAACTCTACATAATACTCCCGGTGTTTCGTGCGATACGAAAGTTTCACCCTATAAGCGCATGTAAACTCTAAAGAGAGATGTGCATGCCGGTGAAGCGGGTCACACCCCAGAGGTAAATATTTGACATCCAAATCCCACAAACACCTATAGTAACATGGTATGGCACTCCCTAGCTTGTGTTGGGATCCATACGCTCCGTAGCCCCCTCCGGTGAAACCCTAGACCCGCTGGACAAATACCGTACTTATAAGGATACACGCGGTAACGGCGTCGAAAAGGGGTAGCAATGTAGAACTAGTTTCTTGGTTGTGTTAGGGTAGGCCATAGGGACACAAAACACATTGGTAGAACACAACTGTTCAGAATATTCCCGATGTTTCGTCCGATATGGGAGTTTCACCCAATAAGCGCATGTAAACTCCATAGAGAGAAGTGGATGCCGATAAAGCGGGTAACACCTCGGAGGGCAATATTTGACATCAAAAGCCCACAACACACCTATACTTACATGGAATGGAACCTCCTAGCTTGTGTTGGGATCTAGACGCTCTGTAGCCCCCCTCTAGTGAAACCCTAGATCCGGTGGAGAAATAGCGGACTTATAAGGAAACATGCGGTAATGGCGTCGAAAGGGGGTAGAAATGTAGAACTAGTTGCTTTTTTGTGTTAGGGTAGGCCATAGGAACACAAAACACATTGGTAGGACACAACTCTTTGGAATATTCCCGATGTCTCGTCTGATACGGGAGTTTCACCCTATAGGCGCATGTAAACTATAAAGAGAGATGTGGATGCCGGTGAAGCGGGTCACAACTTGGAAGGAAATCTTTGACATAAAAATCCCACAAAACACCTATACTAACAAGGTACGGCACCCCCTAGATTCTTGTTGGGATCCAGACGCTCCGTAGCCCCCCTTCGGTGAAACCCTAGACCCGCTCGAGAAATACCGGAGTTATAAGGAAACCCGGGGTAACGACGTCGAAAGTGGGTAGCAATGTATAACTAATTTCTTGGTTGTGTTAGTGTAGGCCATAGGAACATAAAACACATTGATAGAACACAACTCTTCGGAACATTCCCGAAGTTTTGTCCGATAACGGGAGTTCCACCCTAAAGGCGCATGTAAACTCCAAAGAGAGAAGTGGATGCCAGTGAAGCGGGTCACACCTCGGAGGGAAATCTTTGACATTCAAATCCCACAAAACACCTATACTAACATGGTGTGTCACCCCCTAGCTTGTGTTGGGATCCTGACGCTCCGTAGCCCCCCACCGGTGGAACCCTAGACCCGCTCGAGAAATACCGGACTTATAAGGAAACACACGGTAACGACGTCGAAAAGGGGTAGCAATATAGAACTAGTTGTGACATACAAAGCCTTCAACACACCTATAATAACATGGTATGGCACCCCCTAGCTTGTGTTGGGATCCAGACGTTATGTAGCCCCAGTCCGGTGAAACCCTAGACCCGCTGGAGAAATACCGGATTTATAAGGAAACACGCGGTAACGACGTAGAAGGGGGTAGAAATGTAGAACTATTTTCTTGGTTGTGTAATTTAGTACATAGGAACACAAAACACATTTCTAGAAAACAACTCTTCGGAATATGCCCGATGTTTCGTCCGACACGGGAGTTTCACCCTATAGGCGCATGTAAACTCCAAACAGAGAAGTGGATGCCGGTAAAGCTGGTCACACCTCGGAGGTCAATCTTTGACACCAAAATCCCACAAAACACCTATAATAACATGTTATGCCACCGCCTAGCTTGTGTTGGGATCCAGACGCTCCGTAGCCCCCCTCTGGTGAAACCCAAGACCCGCTCGAGAAATACCGGACTTATAAGAAAACACGCGGTAACGGCGTCGAAAAGGTGTAGCAATGTAGAACTAGTTGCTTGGTTGTGTTAGGGTAGGCCATAGGAACACAAAACACATTGATAGAACACAACTCTTCGGAGGATTCCCGATGTTTCGTCCGATACGGGAGTTTCACCCTATAGGCGCATATAAACTCCATAGAGAGAAGTGGATGCCGGTGAAAGCGGGTCACACCCCGGAGGGAAATATTTGACATACAAACCCACAAAAAACCTATACTAACTTGGTATGGAACCCCCTATCTTGTGTTGGGATCTATACGGTCCGTAGCCCCCTCCGGTGAAACCCTAGACCCGCTGGAGAAATACCGGACTTATAAGCAAACACGCGGTAACGGAGTCGAAGGGGGGGTAGAAATGTAGAACTAGTTGCTTGGTTGTGTTAGGGTAGGCCATAGGGACACAAAAGACATTGGTAGAACACAACTGTTCTGAAGATTCCCGATGTTTTGTCCGATACGGGAGGTTCACCCTATAAGCGCATCTAAACTCCATAGATTGAAGTGGATGCCGGTGAAAGCGGGTCACACACTAGTAGAAAAAGGCCTATCTGTGGCGCACTAAATTGAGATTCTGTGGCGCACCTAGGGGCTAGAGGGGTGCGCCACAGAATTCACGCCATAGAATATTTTTCTGTGGCGCACCAAGGGGGGGTGCGCCACAATTTTTTTTTTGAATTTCAAAAAAAAAGGCGGCCAGATCTGGCCGCGGGAATTTTTCGAAATTTCAAAATTTCGCCGGATTTCGTCGGATGCTCGTCGGAGTTGGTGGGTGGAGGATGGGGGTCACCGGAGTTGGTGGGGAGGAGAAGGAGAAGCTCGCCGGAGGTGGTTGTGGTGGTGGAGGAGGAGGAGGAGAGGTGGTGGTGGAGGAGGAGAGGTGGTGGTGGAGGACGAGGAGGAGGAGGAGGAGGAGCTCACCGGAGGGGTGATGGTGGTGGAGGAGGAGGAGGAACTCGCCGGAGGTGGTGGTGGTGGTGGAGGAGGAGGGGTGGTGGTGGTGGTGGAGGAGGAGGAGGAGGAGCTCGCCGGAGGAACTCGCCGGAGGTGGTGGTGGTGGTGGAGGAGGAGGGGTGGTGGTGGTGGTGGTGGAGGAGGACGAGGAGGAGAGGTGGTGGTGGTGGTGGTGGAGGAGGAGGAGAGGTGGAGTAGTAGGTGGAGGAGAGGAGAGAAGTGGAGAGGTAGAAGATTAGAAGTGGAGGAGAAGGGAAGAAGAGGAGGGGAGGAGGGTAGAAGAGGAAGAAGAGGAGGGGAGGAGGCAGGATTTCGAATCCTGCCTCCATAATTCTGTGGCGCACAAAATGAAGGGGTGCGCCACAGATTTTTTTTTTCTTTTTTTTATTTTCTAGTCAAAATCTTAAAACTGCCATAACTTTTGTTCCTTTTGGAATTTGGCGATTCTAAAAAAAGCTCACATGCCGAAGAAGAGGTTGGTGACGATGTGGCAGACCGGTGAGCACGACGGCGAGGTTGGTGACGATGTGGCAGACCGGTGAGCACGACGGCGAGGTGGTGGTCCTGGACGGTGACTGTCGCACCCGGACTTCTAGAGGATACTCACAGCCCGCTAAACAGTAGATAATTGGCTTACGGGGCTTACCGGCACCCGCATCTTAACATGAGTAGGCCAACACGTAAACGTGTGACAACCAACCTCTACTACTCGTCGTCTGCGTAAACCATCCCATAGAAATCCGACTACTTCCATTGACGTACTTCATAACATACACACATGGTACGTCAACGACATTTGAACAAGTGATATCACAACAAATCTCTAAGACACAAAGAAATAGAAATAAGTGGCAAATAGCTCTCACTAGAGCAGAGATAGCAAATACAATCATCCAGAGGACACATGTCCCAACAAGTCATCATTACATCACAGCGGAAGCATCCAAAGTGTCTGAGTACAGACAAGATCCAAATAGGCCTAAGAGGCCGGAAACGAAAAGACGGAGCCCATCCACGATGTCTCGGATCCTGCCCGGGTCTGCTATCTACTCGTCAGCAGCCTCGTCATACTCCACGTAGTAGCCACCATGGGGATCCTCGGAAACGTAGTCTGCAGAACACGCAGCCCCAAAGGGGTCAGTACAGACGAGTACTGGCAAGCAAGACGCACAAGATACCAAATTGTACCCGGCAACACCAAGTACACATGCTTTGGGTTCAACGGAAGATAGATGATACAAAAGTGCGGCAGCGGGCTGCCTAACCAACTACAGGGACACGCTACAACATCCGGCTAAAAGAAAGAGATAAGATAGCGTATCGGAACCAACTACCAACAACCTCAAACAAACCCATCCTGGATCTCGCCCCTTATCCAAAGAAGCAATCCGAGGATAACTCACACAGTTGGATTAGTGAAGGTAAGTTATTGTGTCAATAAGCCTATTACTAGTCAAATTATTATTAATTAGGTGTAAGTTGTCTAATCCTTGTTAGCCAGCCCTATCACCAAGTCATCCATAACCGCGGACAACACGGCTTCTCGAGAAGATTTAACCCTGCAGGGATGCACCAATTTGGCCGTACACGTAAGAATATCCCGCCAGACGGGGATCAAACCCACCAAGCGAGACACTCAACACAACCCAACTCTTCTTCGCATCAAGCCCAAAGAACCCTGTGCAATTGAGCGCACGGCTAATCAAGCCCCACAAAGAAAAGGGAACCCTCATAGCACTCTAAGAACGTGTCTCCCTAAATGCCGACTACAAAAGTTACCACCCTGGCCTCGGGTTCGCACCTGCATATGCATGCGCAAATGGAAAACCCGAACTAAATGACGCGATTTGGACGAGATGCGAATCGAATCAAAGTTGAGGGGGCGCCCATACACGCTTCCCACATGCGGTTAGCGCGCTCATCATGGATATAGAGGACAAGAACCTTTTCCTAATTAAGGTCGACACTAGCAGGCCTCAAAACCATACCCGGCCTCCTGCCGGTGCCTTATCATCAAATTAGCATTACCTCATACATTAACAGGTTGTTGTTTTAAACATCGAGCCCCAGAACATAATAAATAAGATAACAGAAATAACGGACAACAGACTCGAGCATAAACAACCCTAAGCATGCTAGTAAGACACAGGCAACAAGCAACAGGGGTATAGGTGTGGAGGATAGGCTATATCAGGGTTACAGGATAACATGTGATAGGATCGGAACACAAGCAACGAATCTTAAGGCTAGCAGATTAGACAATGGAAAGTATCGGTATCCAGTGTGGAAAGGACACAATGGTTCAGGTGAGTGAATACTTGCCTGCAAACTCAGTAGCCTGGTACTGGGCTAACTCCTCAGAAGTAGTGTCGTAAACCTCGTCTGTCTCAACGTCGTCGTCTATTCGAGAAGAAGCAAACAAACAACGCAGAGAGACAAACAATCAATAACATGGCATAATGCACAATCATGGGATGATGCATGGCAATTTAATTGATGCATCAAAGATAAGCTAGTTGACATGGTAACATAACTAAATGGGCCCATATGCAATTTGGATTGCATATGGAAAGCCCATGAATCAAGGTTGGATTAAATGATCTACAAATAACCATCATGTGAAAGTTGATTAGGATGATGCATGGATGAAGAAAACAATAAGAAAACAACAATAGCTTCAATTTGGTATGTTGTTTACCAAGTTTGGAATTTTATTTATTAAGTTATGAAAATTTGGCTTCTTAAATGGTTTACACAAGAATTTGTTGTTTTCACCCATTTTAATTGTTCAAAATAGATAACCAACTTTATACTTGGAAAGAACACCAAATTTTAGGTGGAATACATGTTTCATTTGTTGACAATAGACTTAAAATGAATTAATTATGAATTAAACAAGTTTAAACAAGATTTAAATGAATTAAATTCAAGTATGAAATTATTTGAATTTTTATTTGTTCAAAGCATTAAATAAAATTCATATTTGAAAAGATTATATTTTACTGGTTTGAAAACATATTTTATATGTTCAAAAAGAATTTAATTTGACCCAGTTATGAATTTAGCAATTTTAAATGATTTAAACCAGATTTAAATTATTTAACCAATTTTAATTATTCAAAACAGGAAACAAAGTTTATATTTGGAAAGGTGGTTCAATTTTGCATGGAAAACATATTTTATATGTGCCATTTGAAATAAATTTGAATTAGTTATGAATTTGACCAAATTTGTAATGAGTTGTTTGAATTTTGAAAACATTTGAAATGTTCAAAACAGTAAACAAATGATTTAAACATGTAGAGAATTAAATTTGGTTTGGAAAACATATTTTATTTATTAAGTTTGGATTTGAAATGCAAAAGTTATTTGAATTTGAAATTTCAGGGGCTATTTTGTGAATTAAACAGTTACAGAAATGTTCCAGGGGCTTAGGTGCGAAATAGGAATTACAGAAAGGCCCCTGGGAACCTTTTCCACGCAGCAGATCAACCCCTGGGTCACTGGCCTGTGGGCCAGCGCCCAGCTGGCGCTGCGTGGCGCGCCTGCGTGGCCACCACTGCCAATGGCAGGTGGGGCCTGCGTGCCTGCGTGGCAATGAGCAAAAAGTGGGGGATTTAATCCCGCGGGGCGGGGGATCGAACCCTGGCCCTCGTGTGCGTGCGAGCGGTGCGTTTTCCCATCGCTGCTGTTCGAATCGTGACAGGAAGGAGGCGCGCGGGGTTTTGTGGTTCAGGTTCAGACTCAAAGCCTGACGAAACTGAACATTGGTTCAGTTAACTGAACCCCGACGACGACTGCCGCCGGCGAGGAGCGCCGCGGTCTGCTGCTGCTGCTGCGTGTGTGCTATGGGTGCGTGCTGGTGTGCCACGGATGCAGAGGGAAAAGATCGAGGGGGACGTGCTCACCGGGAGGGGGTAGAAGGAGGTGGCCGTGCTCGGTGGAGAGGACGGTGGCGACGGCGATAGACAGGTGGACGACGGCGACGATCCAGGGCCTCCCAGGCCCTGGCGATGAAGCGAGGAGGGAGAGGGAGTAGCGGGGAACTCGTTCCCGTGCCTATCCTGCGCGGAGGTACATCATGGCGACGGCGATCGCCGGGATTTGGTTGCGGTGGTGTTCGGTGGAGGTGGTGCAGAGAGGGAACAGCGGGAGAGAGAGAGAAGAAAGGAGAAAACGGCGGCGCGAGGGAGGAGGAAGAAGGAGAGAACTAGGGCACGGCCTAGTGGTGGCTAGATATAGGGGAGGAGGTGGCGCTGCCGGTGGGGGAGCCCCTCTCCTCTCTGTGTCTCCGTACAGAGGTACGGGAAAGCGATAGGTAAGGGGCTGGGCCGGGGCTGGTGTGCTCAGCCCACTTGGCTGTCCTGCCCCCCCTTTTTTTTATGTTTTCTGTTTTCTGATTCTATTTTTTTTTTGCAGAAAAGGAAAAGGGAAGAAAATAATAGCTTTTGGGGGTTGGAAAAATTTGGAATAATTTTTTTATAGGTTGTTATTTACAAAAGCCCAACTGTGCCATTTTTGTTTTCCAAAAATTTAAAGTTTGGTTGCTGTTGTAAATTCAAATGAATTTGAGCAATTTTGGTATTAATTTGAATTATTGAAAAGAAGCAATTTAAATAGTTTGAACTTACAAGTTTATTGGAAACAATTTGATGTTTTGATTTGAATATTTCATTTGAAAATTGTAACAGAACAAATATGAAACAAGAATTTGAAATTTGGTTTGAAATTCAAAATAGAAAAACAAAGGAAAACAAATGCAATGCTTATGATGACATGATGCAAAACATAAATTAACAAAAAGCAAACATTCTAATGGTTGTTTTTCATACTTGGGATGTTACAAAACGCCCCCCTTGAAGGAATCGCGCCCCGAGATTCCTACTGGAAAGAGAAAAGGTCCGGATACTTCTTGCGAAGATCCTCTTCGGTCTCCCACGTTGCCTCTTTATCGGAATGATGAGACCACTGCACTTTTAAGAACTTGGTGCTCTTGTTGCGAGTTTTGCGCTCGGTCTCATCGAGAATTCGAATAGGGTGCTCCTCATAAGAGAGGTCTTCTTGCAGATCAATGTTATCATGATCAACCGCACGACCTGGATCTTTGAAGCACCTTTTGAGCTGTGACACGTGAAACACATCGTGCACCTTGGATAGTTTTTCTGGAAGTTCAAGACGATAGGCATTTTCTGCACGCCTTGAGAGAATGTTGAAGGGACCAATATATCTTGGTGCAAGCTTTCCTTTGACACCAAAACGATGAGTGCTTCTGAGGGGAGTTACACTGATATATGCTTTATCTCCAGCTGCATAGACCATATCCCTGTGCTTGCTGTCATAGTAGCTTTTCTGACGAGACTGAGCAATCTTGAGATTGTCACGAATGATGCGGACTTTCTCTTCGGCTTCCTTAACAATGTCAGGGCCTAAGAGTGAACGTTCACCAGCTCCAGACCAATTGATTGGACTCCTGCATCTGCGGCCATAGAGAGCGTCAAATGGTGCCATGCCTAGGCTTGCCTGGAAGCTGTTGTTGTAGGAGAATTCAACATATGGAAGACATTCTTCCCATTTCATGCCAAAGGAGATTCCACATGCTCTGAGCATATCCTCGAAAATCCGATTGACTCTTTCGACTTGCCCTTGAGACTGAGGGTGATAGGCTGTGCTGAACAGAAGTTTGGTGCCCAAGGCTTCTTGAAAGCTTTTCCAGAAATGAGAAGTGAAAATGCTTCCACGGTCTGAGCTTATTTCCAATGGAACACCATGAAGAGGAACAATCTTTGCTGTGTAGAGCTCTGCTAACTGACTAGCTGAGATTGTCTCTTTGACAGGAAAGAAGTGAGCGACTTTAGTGAGTCGATCAATGACAACGAAGATTGCATCGTTGCCCCTCTTGGACTTTGGAAAACCAGTGACGAAGTCCATTTCAATCATGTCCCACTTCCACTCAGGGATTTTCTGAGGTTGGGGAAGACCGGCTGTTTTCTGATGAACTGCCTTAACACGTTGACAAACGTCGCATTCAGAAACGTATTGAGCAATTTCACGTTTCATGCCAGACCACCAATACAGCGTCTTGAGATCCTGGTACATCTTTGTACTTCCAGGGTGTATGGAGAGAGGAGTTTCATGAGCCTCCTTGAGAATGACATCTTTGAGACTTTGAATTTGAGGAACTGCAATGCGTCCTTCGAAGAACACAGTTCCCTTGTCATCAATTGAGAAGGACTTAAATTTCTCCTTGCCTTCTTTGATGTGTTCTACCATCTTCTTGATTTCAGCATCACGAAGTTGTTCAGAACGAATCTTGTCCTCGAGAGTTGGAGTGGCTGTCAAGTTTGCACAATAGCCTTGAGGAACAAGACCAAGGTTGAGCTTCTGGAATTCTTCATGAAGAGGAGGTTGGCTTTCCCTGATCATGAGATTATTGCAATACGACTTGCGACTGAGAGCATCGGCCATAACATTAGCCTTGCCTGGAGTGTAAGAAATGGTAAGATCAAAGTCTTTAATCTTTTCAATCCATCTCCTTTGTCTGAGGTTTAGATCTGGTTGAGTGAAGATGTACTTCAGACTCTTATGATCGGAAAAGATTTCAGTGCGATTACCCAACAAGTATTGTCTCCATTTCTTGAGGGCAAACACAACTGCTGCAAGTTCAAGGTCATGAGTGGGATAATTGAGCTCATGTGCGTTCAACTGACGTGAAGCATAAGCCACAACTTGACGTTCTTGCATAAGAACTGCACCTAGACCTTGGAGAGAAGCATCACAGAATATTTGGAAAGGTTTGGAAGGATCTGGGCCAACCAGAACTGGTGTAGAAGTGAGTTTAGTCTTCAGGAGATTGAAACTTTCATCACATTGTGGAGACCAAACGAACTTCTTGTCCTTCTTTGTGAGGTCAGTGAGAGGTTTGGCAATCTTGGAGAAGTTTGGGATGAAACGACGGCAATAGCTAGCCAAGCCAAGAAAACTTCTTACTTGCTTCACCGTCTTTGGAGGTTTCCAATCAACAATTGCTTTAACCTTTTTTGGATCAACGGCTATGCCCTTGGCAGAGATGACATGACCAAGGTAAGCAACTTCTGAAATCCAAAACTCACATTTGGAGAACTTGGCATAAAGACGATGCTCGCGAAGCTTCATGAGAGTGATACGAAGATGTTCTTCATGCTCTTCCTAGGATTTTGAGTAGACAAGAATGTCATCAAGATATACCACAACGAACTTGTCGAGGTATTCATGGAAGAAAGAATTCATGAGCCGAGAGAAGGTCGCCGGTGCATTGGTGAGACCAACGGACATGACGGTGAATTCATACAGACCGTAGCGAGTGGTGAAGGCTGTCTTTGGAATATCCTCTTTTCTGATCTTTATTTGATGGTAACCCATTCTCAAGTCCAACTTGGAGAATAATGAGGCTCCAGCAAGTTGATCAAAAAGATCATCGATACGAGGAATTGGATACTTGTTTTTGATAGTTTTCTCGTTAAGAGGACGATAGTCAACAACGAGTCTCTTTGTGTGATCCTTCTTCGCAACGAACAGAGTTGGGCAACCCCAAGCCGAGGAACTAGGTTGAATGTAACCTTTTTCCATGTACATATCAATTTGTTCCTTCAACAACTTCAGCTCGGGAGTTCCTATCTTGTAAGGATGCTTAGAGATTGGAGCAGTACCTGGTTCAAGTTCGATCACGAACTCAACAGCTCTGTCCGGAGGCATCCCTGGCAACTCTTCTGGAAAGACGTCAGGGAATTCGCAAACCACCGGAACATTTTCAAGTGAAGGTAGAGGTTTTGCATCGAGGTTGCATAGCTGAATGGAACTTGATTCATGTGGAGAATAGATTATCTTGCCAGAAGGGTGGAACAGAGTTATTGACTTTTGAGCACAGTCAATCCTTGCTTTATTGGCCTTCAGCCAATCCATACCAAGAATGACATCAATGTCAGAACTTCCCAGCAACATGAGTGAAGCAAGGAATATGTGGCCTCCAATTAGGATTTGATTGTCCTTACTTATCTTGGAAGTCAACATTTGAGATCCCAGGGAGTGAACAGTGATTTGATTGCTTAGTGGAACCACAATTAGGTTGTTTGTTGTGGCAAAAATCTTTGACACAAAAGAATGCGATGCTCCGGTATCAAACAACACTTTAGCTGGAAAAGAGTGTACGGGTAATATACCGAGAACGACGTCAGGAGCTTCCTCAGCTTTGTCGATCTTGACATGATTCACCCTTGCGGTCCTCCCGACAGGCCTGTTGTTGGAGTTGAAGGCCTTAGGCGGGGGAGCGCGCACCATTGCCTGGTTTGTGTTAGGACGAGGTGGTGGTGGCCGGAGGTAGCTGCCTCTGCGTGCATTTGTCAGCGTAGTGCCCCGTCTGCTTGCACTTGTAGCAAGTGACGACACGAGGAGGCCCTGGCCTTGGCTGCCCCATCAAAGCCCTTTGATCATGCATCTGAGCAGGGTTGGGTGGGCGGGGAGCGAAGCCTGGAGAAGTATGGGCGTATGGAGCCCGAGTGACAGCACCATTTGGTACCCAGATGCGGCGCTTCTGCGGAGGGGTGGTCATGTTGGAGGAGGAACCACCCTCACGCGAGTGCTTGCGAGACTCCTCGAACGCCTTGCGCCCATTTTCTTCATTGAGCGCGGTGTTAACGAGATCCTTGAAGCTGCTGGCCTTGACGTTTGTGAGGGCATACTTGAGTTCCGGGTTAAAACCTCTGCGGAACCTTGCCATCTTCTTGGCTTCAGTGGACACCTCATCTCCAGCGTACCGAGCGAGGCGATTGAACTCACTCTGATACCCGATGACGTCCAGCTTGCCCTGCTTGAGTGAGCAAAACTCTTCACGCATCCTTTCCATGAGACCATCTGGAATGTGGTGCTTCAGGAAGGCCTCCTTGAAACAATCCCACGTGACTGGTATCCCAGTTCTCATGGCTTGGAAGTTCTCCCACCACGTAGCTGCCTGACCCTTCAGCAGATAGGAGGCGTACTTGACCTTGTCTTCTTCAGCTACGTGAGCAATCTCCAGAGCCTTAGCTATCTCACGGATCCAGTCATCAGCGTCCAGAGGCTCGCGTGTGGCCACGAAAGCTCTTGGGCCCAGACTGAGAAACTCCTTGATGCTGACCCGTGGAGCTGTCTGGTTGTTGTGCTGATTAGTCTTAAACTGGGCCATCTGCGCCATGACTTGGGTCATCTGAGTCAACAGCTCCGCGATTGGCGGTGGCTCAGGCGCGTTGTTCCTTGTTGGCGGCATCCTGAATGGAAATGCATTTTAGCACAACAATAGAAAAGGATAGACTCGGCAACCGAAAGATAGATTATTCCGATGCATGAATAGATAACCAACTGGTACATCATCACATGTTCAAATACATCAGAATATCCAACACACCATAAATGGTTCGAATGCCAAAGGATAACTAAACATAGCTAAGAATGGATACATCGGTACTCCCATGCTCCTCACGCAGGACGGCGACTAGGAGTACGGCGAGAGGTACGGTGAGGAGCACGCCCACGAAAGTAGGTAGAACGACGATCCACGTAGATCTGACGTGGTCTGAGAGCGACTCTAGGTGTGGTGAAGTACATAGCGTCGACTCCCTGTGCTCCAAAGCGGGGAATCCCAGTGTAACCAGCACCAAGGTTAAGGAGTGGACCTCTGATCGGCTCGTAACCTCCAGCATCTGGCAGACGACAACCCACTGGCTGATCGAAACGTGCAAAGCGCTCAGCTCCAACAAAGTTTGTGGTGTAAGTCGCCAGAAGAGTCAAAGCAAGGTAGAGCTGCTCTCTGACTGAAGCCAACTCCTGAGATCGTGTGCTGGCAACTGCGTCACTGTGTCTCACAAACTGAGCGGTGGTGTGCAGCCTGGAGTTATCATGCTCATAAACATCCAAGTTGTCGTAGAGAGTGAAGTGAGCTCCCTCCGAAGTGATGTAACCACGGGGGATGTGGCGATAGATAGAATCGTCAAATCCCCAGTAGTCAGCACGAAGGACGGTGTGACTCACATAAGCTGCCTGCTGCACAGCCATATCCACTGTGGCACCTACTGCCTCGTAGCGGTGGACTACGCTCATGCCATCATCTGACAGAATGTGGACGATAGCCTGGTAGTAGGTCTGGTCAAACTCTCGCCGCTGCTCGTAGACCTGGTACTCTGGTGCCCAACGGAACCCCAGGAAAGTGACCATGTCTCTCAGCATCTCCGGATAACCGGTAGTGCTCTCGCAACGAGTCATACGAACCACCTGCGGGTAGAACCTGAGATCCATCTGCAGATGATTGGGGAAGCTTTGATTAGACGCCGGTAGGAGAACTGAAGTGGCAAGCAACAACAAGGTTTCAACGGACGAAAAGGATGTTGAGAAGAACAGGATAACGAAGCAACATCGGGAAACACGAGACCAAACACTCCTGAGGTACTACGGAAAACCCATCCGGGCTTCTAAAGGATAAACATCTACTGCTTAAGGAATAGAGGATCTGCTTCCGGGGCTTACACGCCTCCGTTCTCAATCGTGAGTATGCAACATGATAAATCTTGTCACAACCACCTCCATTCCTATGGTCTAGTAGATATAACTATCCTAGAGAAACCAGGATACGTGAAATCCTAACTTGAAAGTTTAGGGGAGAAGAGAAAACAACGTTGCACTTCCTTACCAGAAAAGGGAGGGTGGGTGGGGAAAGAAATAAAAGAACAGAATTCCTACTCTCACGTTTCATTTTTCCTATATAGCTACAAAATAGTTTCTAGACTCAACTGCGACCAGTAAAAGGGATCCTACAGGCAGACAGGCTCTGATACCATTTGTCGCACCCGGACTTCTAGAGGATACTCACAGCCCGCTAAACAGTAGATAATTGGCTTACGGGGCTTACCGGCACCCGCATCTCAATATGAGTAGGCCCACACGTAAACGTGTGACAACCAACCTCTACCATTCGTCGTCTGCGTAAACCATCCCATAGAAATCCGACTACTTCCATTGACGTACTTCATAATATACACACATGGTGTCGTGGGATAATCACGGCAGATGTTACCTGGGGTAACTGATCTTGGGGCAAGTCGACACAGGTATTTGGGAGAGGGTTTAGCTCGAAAGAGAACATGGCGAAAGCAATCTAAGAACCGGAAAACAACTCGCCGGCTCTCGATATGATTATACTGGATACTCGATAACAGGTGTTACAACTATGACTTGGATCTCCCTTAGGCGAAGCCCAGGGGTTGGTTTATATAGTACTCATATCCCCCTTGACTTGCCTTACAAAGCGCTTCTCGAGTCCTATTCGAACTCTTCATACGAACCCTAACTTTCTTTACCGTAACCCACAATCCGGGTTACGATCCTTACAAGTCCTGGGCCTTCTAGAAGCTTCTTTGTCCTTAGCCGGATTTGATCCATCCGTCGTTTGGGACGGATCTCACCTGGGAGTCGGCATACCGGGTTACTATCCCCTCATCAGTAGTCCCCAGAATAGCCTGGGCTTCCAAGATTTACTCTTCGAAGCGCCGGCTATTCCCTACAGAAATATAAGACACAAACATATGAAAATCAGGACGCAGCGCGCTGATGAATAGCCGTGACTGGTACCAAGGAAGCCAAGCAAAAGCCCGGCTCTCCCTCAAGGGTTCTCCTTTAATCTTCCAGACTCGAGCTTTAGTAAGGAACTCCATGACTTCGCACCTTCTTCGATAATTATTGCTAATACCAGGAAAGAGATTCCCCCCTTCTCTTTTCTCGGGACCATATCTAAGTGCACATAAAGCACGTCTTCAAATTTCAAAATGTCCAACTATTACTCCGCAACCCCCGGGTTTCGCCCGTTAGGATAAGCTTTTCCACCCGGTTTATTATAAATAAGCCCCAGGAGGCAAACTCAACCCTTAACGGCTCACTTTCCCCATTTCTCTTCTCCCCAAGTTCAAGCTCGCAGAGCGCCACCACGGGAACCCCACGCATCTCGCCGGAGCCCATCCGCCTTCGTTTGCGCTCCGCCGCCGCGCGAGCCGCACCAGCTCCCGAATCCACCGTCAAGCCTCCGATTCGCCGGCCAACGACCACGAAAGGACACGAATCTTGCGCCATCTGTCTCCGCAAGGCCTTACTCCAATCTCCTTCAGTAAGTCCCTTACATCCTCCAACTTACCCCCGCAATTTCTTAGTTCTTCCTCTAATTAGATCTGAATCGAGCGGTCCGCAATTTCTCGGGCTGCGCCGGATTAATTCACTGATACTTACCATAAACATTCCTATGGATAGGATTCATAGCTTATATTACTCCCCTAACTCCAGTAATCGTTAATCTGGTCACAATTTTAGAAATAGGATTCCCAATCTAAGCTCGGGCCATCTGAAATTTCCGCCCTTGTTCTCCTTCCTCAGAAAATCTTACTTCTCCGACTCATTCGCAGATGGTAAGCATATAAGCATCCCCCTAACTCCTCCAAACATTTGCTTTTACGGAAAGCTCCATGTATTTTGTAAGGTCACTTGATACCCGGATAAATCATTCTTGACCCAGCAAGGCAATAGCCGGGTTATGTTCAAATTGCGGGTAATTGCTTGCCTGCTAACTTCCAAGTTTTTGTTCCTTACGTCTTTTCCTTCGATGTTTTACCAGGTCAATCCCATGGCACCCAAGAGGCAGGGGAAACAGCCGAATAAGGCTAAATCCACAAGCTCCATATCGGCCAATTGGGGGAAGTCCTCCGTCACCAAGGCCAAGCTGGAGGAGTTGGTCGAGCTTGGAACCCTACCTCCACAGGAGTCTATCCACTGGCGAGTGCCAGGCAATGAAACCCGGCCTTCTCCAGCGACGAATGAGGTAATATGCTTCGTTGAACATGTGACCCGGGGCTTTAGGCCTCCGGGTCACCCCTTCTTCCGTGACGTCCTAGACCATTACAACCTCCGTATCTTTGATATAGGTCCAAACTCCATTTTGAACATCTCCCATTTTATTGTTCTTTCCGAATCTTACTTGTGCACACCGCCAAGTCTAGCCCTCTTCGTCGAACTTTTTCAGTGCAAGCCGTGTCGCGAAAGCGGCGACGGCGCACTTCTCACTTGCGGCGGGGTCTCTATCCAGCGCCGCAAGAACTCCCTGATGCCTCCTATTTCTCTCAATTCCCACGTAAAGCACTGGCAGCTTTCGTACTTCTACTGCCAGGATACCTCTCCACCCGGCGAAAAGAAGTTGCCGGGTTACTCGGAGGGTCAACTTGACATCTCCGAGAAATTCAACGCCTTCGCGTCTGAACCGGACAGGGAGGCGATCTTGCCTTTATTAGCTAGGATCTCCATCTTGTCCGCCCGAGGCCTCATCGGGCTAAACCTGGTGAAGACCTGGGTTAGCTTCCGCATTCAGCCAAACTCCATTCGTGAGAAGCTGATGTGCGAATACTCGGGTCAAACCACGGACCCAATCCGATTCTCTACCCGCACCCTTGCTCCGGGTGACATTAACAAAACAATTAAGGGTTTCCTGACAGAGAAGCTCGAAGTAATCCGGAGCATAGCCGGATTAGAACCTTTTACCCTCGAGAATCCAACCCCTGGAGTAAGTTTTCTGCCTTTTGATTTTGACTTCTAACACTTACTTTTATTCGCTTCTCTTGACTCGATATTAATCACTATCCTGGCATCTTCTCCTCAGGCCGATGATGACTTTTGGACGGTCGACTCCACTCCTAATTCCGAAGACGGGGAGGAGGAAGACGATGTCGTTGACTCGAATGAAGGTACCTACTTGATTCCTTTGCACACGTTATATCCTGCCTTTTCTTCTTCTTTATGCTGTAACTCGGACATTTCTCAGAGCGAGAGGACCAAAGCGAAGAAGAAGAAACAGACAGCAGGGGCGGGTCCACCAGCGAGGAGGGAGAGCCGGAGCCAGCCACCAGAACCGGAACAAAGAGGAAATCCCAGAGGATAGCCCTCCAGGTTTTTACTTCATCCCCTTACACTTTGGTTTTTTGCTCCCATAACGTCACTCCGGGGCTAACCCCATCTTCACCCCTTTTGATCATAACTGAAGGAGCCACCCATGACTAGGCGCCGAGTAACCCGGAATCATCCGGGCAACGAGACCCCTAACCCGGTTGCTTCGCCGCCCCCGGTTCAACACCCTGGTATTTGTTGTAAACAAAACTTCTTTCCAGTCATTCCTTTGTAACGTAATCCCAGACCTCTCTTGCCATTTCTCAGTCTCTTCCGGGTCTAGTGACGGCTTCCCCTCGGACTTCCCAGTAAACACCGGGTAAACGCCTTTTCCGGATATTATACCGAACTTTCATCCCCTTTCTTTCCATAACCAAAGATTAATTACGCCTTTGCACCTTCTTCAGAGCCACGGTTATTAGTAGCGACCAGGAGGACACCGAAGCTAAAGTCCGGGTCGAGGGCGAGTCGGCTGATGATGCCTTCACTACGGCTGGCGACGAGCAAATGTCGCCACCGGAGCCAGCTAGGCATGACGCCGAGTATCCAATCGCTTCGCACACGAGCGAGAAGGAGAAGGGGGCAGCTTCAAGCGCGGGAGGGGGACCAGACTCCGACATTCGGATGACCCGGGTGCCACCTCCTGTTACAAGAAATGCTCCTTTTCCCACTTTCCAGGTACCCGAGCCGTCTAACTCGGATAACGCTGACTTTAACCAGCTGATGAGCGCTCTTCTTGCCATGAAAGCTTCAGAAGGGACTGTCTTAGAACGTATGGCTGCAGCACATCAGGTAATTTTTACTTGATACTCCTTATTATACATCCAGTCCCCAAGTCCCGAGTATAATTTTTTTTAATTATCCTCGGTACTTCGCATAGTACTTGCCGGCAATCATTTCCTCAGATAAAATACTCTCGCGATATCCGGCTTACAGCTTCACCCGGCCTTTGCAGGCAGAGATTACTCAGTCAGATGAAGCGTTACTTAAGGCTGAGCAGCTCTTGCTGGCTGAAGTTAAGCGTAGGGAGGCCCTTGAAGCGGAGATAAAGACTTTGAAAAAAGATGTCTCCTCATACAAGAAGAAGTACCATGCTGCCCAGTCCTCGCTGAATAACCTGTCGGCTCAGCTTACGGACACTTACCGTATCTTGCTAAGTAAGTTTGCTATTTGCGATTAATTTGCGTACCTCTATCTTGCCGCTGTAATAACCAACATGACTGATATGCTTTCACATGTTTGGATTGCAGGTGCTAACCTTGCTGCTCCGGAGGAGAATGCCATTACTCAAGTAAAAACTCTGAAAACTGTGCTCCGGACGTTTTTTGCCGGCACGAAACTTTTGCTGGATGCTATCAAGTGGCCTTCTGAGGTATACCCGGGCGAGGAGACCCTTGTACAGGCCTTTTCCACAGCACCTGGATGGATTGAAATACTGAAGCGTTCGTCCTGCCGAATTGGGGTGACCCGGGCTTTAACGCTGGCGAAGGCTTATTTTCCAAAGCTTGACCCGGCAAAGATAGTATCCGGGTTCCCAGAATTTAAAGCTGACGGGTCCAAATTCAAGCCCCAGGATTTCAAAGCTATACAATCTGCGGTACGTCCTTCAGCCACAGCTTTGGCCGACAAGATGGATCTAAACACAATTATGAGCTCGTATGATTCTGAGGGCAAGGTTATCCTGGTGGAGGCGCCTCCCCCTATTGATATGTTGGACAAATGGTCGACTGATCTGGCTAGGAGGAAGGAAGAGGCTGCAAAGAGGGAAGCAGAACTGGGCGTAAAGCCGTCTACCTCTACCCCAGCCGTGCCTCCGCCTGTTCGTCCAGAAGTGAAGAGCCCGGGTAAAGCTGCTGGTAAGGCCAAGGAGCAAGTCCAAGATTCAGACCCGGAGGACCACTCTCAGGACGCCGAGTAGGACGCTACCCAACGCTTTGTGTTTCTCGAGACTGATATGATTTTTGGTGGTGCGCTTGTGCACCATTGACGCTGATACTATGACTGTATGCTTATTAATCTTATGATAACTCTTTGCCTCCCCTGGCTTTTCATAATCTCGATCCTTGTGTTACTTATAAGCTTATTCTCGATACTTCGAACTCTTGTTTTCAGTTTCCTTTTGAGACTCGGCTAACCGAGTATCGTAGGTTTTGATAGAGGAACCTTTCTTTAAGTCCCCAATACTCGGAAATTAAGGTTTTCAGGCTTGGGTAGTTAAAACAGTTTGTTTCTGTTTCGAAGTCCCCAGTCCCCATGACCCAAAGTACGAGCTATAGGGGCGTGGCCTTTCTCAGATGACATACTGCTGTTTACCAAGCTGAATACCAATATCTGTTTACATAAATACTGAAGTCATGCTTAATATTTGTTGAGTTTCCGGCTTTTTTAGCCTTATACTCTGCATGGACTTGTGGTTTAGATGACCCTTTTGATTATCTTGTACTATAAGCCGGCTTTCGCGTGGATACCATGTCGTTGCGTCTATACGAAAAACAAGATCAAGCAAGCCACACTGGGCTGCATAATTTGATTGTGATCGTACGCGAACAGATCATGCCACTTTAGTGCGAGTCACATCGAGCTTAAGTAAGAATAACCAAGAAATTTGGCTCCTTTGTCCAGTTATAGGATTGCAGCTGTACCCGTTCTTTCGAGTAATCAGCCCCCATAACTCATAGGCATCATGGCCGGGTCTCCGGGTCTTGTGATTACTTATTGAAGCAGATCACCCCCCGGAGACCTATATTCATGTAATGTATTTCGATGATACTGATGTATTGATAGTAACAATGTTACTTACTTGTAACTGAAGCAAAGACCATGATAAGACTCGAAACCATCTTCTTTTATTGATAAAAATTTCTTTTTTGATTCAGCAGGCCGCCTCATTAAAAACCTTCCAGTCCCCTTAGGTACCCTGGATAGGAAAAGAGTGCGTATGAAACCTGCCGCCCATTACACTGCTTTAGTTATTCTCGAGAATCGGCCTCGCGTTGATACGGCCGATGCACATTCTCCACTTGCTATGCCCTTTCGTAATGAGTACCGGATTTGCTAGCCAGTCCGGGTATATCTTCCTTGGAACGTGATCAGCTGCGGACGGTGGTACGCCTTCTTCTTCCCTGCTGAGAGTTTTGAAAGTATTGCTCCTGATGAAGCCTACCATCTTAGGGTTTTGTTCTGCCCTAACTTTTGCTTCGTCCCCCTCAGGGGTTGGCTTTTTTGACGTTGTCCTCTCTTCTAGGTCTACCTGAGAACGGTAATGTTTGAGCTCTTCCTTCCTGCAGGCTTGCTCGGCCATTGCCGCGTCTCCCTCATCGCACTCAGCTGCTATATCCCGGTTTCCGTGTATTGTAATGGTCTTCTTGGGACCCGGGATTTTCAGTTGTAAGTACATATAACACGGTCTTGCCATGAACTTGGCATAAGCCGGCCTTCCAAACAATGCATGATAAGGACTGCGCAACTTTACTACCTCAAAGGTAAGCCACTCGACTCGATAATTATCCTTTGACTCTCCAAAAGCTACTTCCAGTGCCACCTTTCCTTCAGGGCATGCTGAGTGACCCGGCACTATCCCGTGAAAAACTGTTGTACTCTTTTGCAGCTGCGATTCCTTTAAGCCCATTCGCAGAAAAGTTTCCCAGTACAGGATATTGATACTACTTCCTCCATCCATCAGGACTTTTTTCAGCTCGTAGCCGTTGACCTGTGGTGCCACTACCAAAGCTAAGACTCCCGGGTGATCAACTCTATCCGGGTGATCCTTCCTGCTCCATGTTACCTCTTGTTCTGACCACCTCAAATACCTTGGAACAGCGGAAGAGACCGAATTAACTGCTTGTTTCAGTATCTTCTTATCCTTGTTAGAGCCTCCTGTAGTGTGCACATGATATTGACCCAGCTGTTTGGGGTTAGCTTGAAAACCTCCTGCTCCATTTTGATTGTTACCTTGATTTCCAGCTGGCGGATTGCCGGCTGGGGGCGGCCCATTACCCAAGTTTCCACCTAGACCCGGACCTCCTCCCCGGCCCGCACCTCGCATAGCTCTGTTCACTTCTTCGTTCTTCCACCTTTGTAAGTCGGCACATTGCTCTAGTGAATGATTAGCCGGCTTGCCATTCCTGCTATGCTTCGGGCATGCCATCCTAAATATGTCCCAACTGTTGCTTGGTCTTGGAGGTCCTTGGTAGTGTCCCCCATTGTGATTCCCAGTATTAAAATTCCCTTCGGATCTAGGTCTTGAAGACCCGGCCTCCGTGTTGGCTACAAACTCGGAATTCCCGTCGAACGGGCGCTTGTTTTGGCTACTTCCATTATTGTTTGGCGCCGACCCATTGCCGGTTTTCCCGCTGCTACTTGCGTTTGCTTTTGCTTTCTTGTCGTCAACTTCCTCCTCTGTGGTATCCGTTGCCGCGTGTTTGTTGCACGCATCCATTAACTCTCCCATTGTAACCTCCGCTGCGTTCCTACTAGATTTCATGCGAGTTAGCTTTTGTACTAAAGGAACGTACTTACATGTTTTTGCCATAGCTTGTAGCGCGTCCTTAGGCTGGATATCCGTAGACGAGTGGAGTATCTCCATAACCCGGCGTACCCAGCTGCGTGCCGATTCTCCTTTCTTCTGAACGCATCTTTCTAAATCATCAATAGTAAATAACTTTCTGCATGTCCCATGAAAGTGCTTGATGAATGCGGTCTTTAGCTCCTCCCACGATTTGATCGATTTTTCCGGTAGGTTGGTGAACCATAACTTTGCTGCTCCCTCTGACATCATTAAGTACATGAATTTGGCTTGGAGATTCTCGGATGCGTTGCGAATTGACATTGCCATCTCATAGCTGCTCAGCCACGTTTCTGGATCCATTGTTGGCTCATAATTTACTACTTTCCCCGGTTCTTTGAACTTCTCCGGGTAAGGTTCTGCTCTGATATCGTCCGAAAGGCACTTTGGTCCCGCAAGGGTGGTTGGGGCCGGTCTTGCCCGGGAAACGCGTGACCCGGCTGGGGGTACCGCGGGGTGCGGCACCACTGGTAACTCGTGCGCTGCAGACCCGGCCCCGGCTCTTCTGGCTCTGGAACTGTTCACCACCGCCTGCGCTGCTGATACTACTGGTGCTGTCTGGATACGCGGTGGAGGCGGCATTTGCTGCTGCTCTTCCCTTCGTTGCGCCGCATTCGTTTGAATATGGCCCTGTTGCTGGCTGGCGTACGGCGTCCCGTGCATCCCGCTCCTATGATCCGGATAATTAGCTTGCTGTGCTACCGCGGTGTGTAGTAGATCGATTGCTCGTCGGGTTCCTTCCGCGTGAGGCGAGTCTCCCACAGGGATCTGGTTTAATGCGAGCGTTGCTGCGTACACGTTGTCCATGGGATTGTTGTAATGACCTGCTGGTGTGCGGAATCGCGATGGTGGTGGCGGCATGGTAGTGCCGGCTGTCGCCCCTGTCTGTGGCAAAGGTAACCCGGCTGGCGCGCTTACCGGATGTGCTCCCGTTGAAGGTCGCGGTATGGTCCCTTGGTTCGTCGGCGGAATCGGCTGATCTTGAGGCGTGAACACCAGGGCGGTCGGGTTAATAACCCCTCCTGCTGCCGGCAGCATAGTTCGGTGCCTTTGGTGCATCCTTGTTGTTTCCTCCCGGAGCCGGGTTTCTCGGTCATCCAATTCGCGCTGCCGCGCGGCCATCCCCTGCCTTTCTGCTTCCACTTGCCTTCTTTGCTGCTCCAATGCACGACGAGCTACGTCCAGGTCTCTTACACGTTCTGCCGCGTTTTCCGGGGTAATAACTGTGGCCAAGACTGTGGGGTCCAAAATCAAGTTATTATCAAACAGAGCCGGGTGACGCGGGTTTGAGGGTCCCGCCCCCGGTGTCCGGTTTGCTTGGAACCCGAACATATTTGCGTGTCGCTCCTCGTCCGCTGGGCGACTGGTGACAGACGCCGACTCTCCATCGACTTGGGCCAAGACCGGGTCAACTGGTCCTTGCTGCTGAGCCGCTGCCTGAACCGCCCCAGCTGGTGCCGCGGCCGCGTTTTCTTGATTGAGATTGGTCGCGGGAGCCGCATAAACTGCAACCCGGCGCATGATGCCCGGTGTAGATTCGTACTGTTCTTCCTCGCTGGTTTCCCTTTCATATCGATCCTCCGACAAATCCCGTATAGACTCGGTATCATCCTCCCTCTCTATCTGACCCGTTGTTCCAATCGATTCTTCTTTTCCCGATTGGACATACGCGTCTTCCCCTGACATAGAATCAGATCCAATATTATCACAATTCGAACTGGAAGTACATACCATACCGATGAAGACGTTGATGCTGCCGACTGTCACGATGGATCCGGTTTCGAGGTGGTCCGACTCTGGCCCCCAGCCAGAATCGTCTACCATCTTCTCTCCTTTGCCGTTGACGTAGATTTCTCCGACGATGAGGTTCTTCATGCTCTTCCGAGCTTCTCCCGTGATGTAAACACCTTTGGACGCAGGCCCCACGGTGGGCGCCAACTGTCGTGGGATAATCACGGCAGATGTTACCTGGGGTAACTGATCTTGGGGCAAGTCGACACAGGTATTTGGGAGAGGGTTTAGCTCGAAAGAGAACATGGCGAAAGCAATCTAAGAACCGGAAAACAACTCGCCGGCTCTCGATATGATTATACTGGATACTCGATAACAGGTGTTACAACTATGACTTGGATCTCCCTTAGGCGAAGCCCAGGGGTTGGTTTATATAGTACTCATATCCCCCTTGACTTGCCTTACAAAGCGCTTCTCGAGTCCTATTCGAACTCTTCATACGAACCCTAACTTTCTTTACCGTAACCCACAATCCGGGTTACGATCCTTACAAGTCCTGGGCCTTCTAGAAGCTTCTTTGTCCTTAGCCGGATTTGATCCATCCGTCGTTTGGGCCGGATCTCACCTGGGAGTCGGCATACCGGGTTACTATCCCCTCATCACATGGTACATCAACGGCATTTGAACAAGTGATATCACAAAAAATCTCTAAGACACAAAGAAATAGAAATAAGTGGCAAATAGCTCTCACTAGAGCAGAGATAGCAAATACAATCATCCAGAGGACACATGTCCCAACAAGTCATCATTACATCACAGCGGAAGCATCCAAAGTGTCTGAGTACAGACAAGATCCAAATAGGCCTAAGAGGCCGGAAACGAAAAGACGGAGCCCATCCACGATGTCTCGGATCCTTCCCGGGTCCGCTATCTACTCGTCAGCAGCCTCGTCATACTCCACGTAGTAGCCACCATGGGGATCCTCGGAAACGTAGTCTGCAGAACACGCAGCCCCAAAGGGGTCAGTACAGACGAGTACTGGCAAGCAAGACGCACAAGATACCAAAGTGTACCCGGCAACACCAAGTACAGATGCTTTGGGTTCAACGAAAGATAGGTGATACAAAAGTGTGGCAGCGGGCTGCCTAACCAACTACAGGGACACGCTACAACATCCGGCTAAAAGAAAGGGATAAGATAGCGTATCGGAACCAACTACCAACAACCTCAAACAAACCCATCCTGGATCTCGCCCCTTATCCAAAGAAGCAATCCGAGGATAACTCACACAGTTGGATTAGTGAAGGTTCAAGTTATTGTGTCAATAAGCCTATTACTAGTCAAATTATTATTAATTAGGTGTAAGTTGTCTAATCCTTGTTAGCCAGCCCTATCACCAAGTCATCCATAACCGCGGACAACACGGCTTCTCGAGAAGATTTAACCCTGCAGGGATGCACCAATTTGGCCATACACGTAAGAATATCCCGCCAGACGGGGATCAAACCCACCAAGCGAGCCACTCAACACAACCCAACTCTTCTTCGCATCAAGCCCAAAGAACCCCGTGCAATTGAGCGCACGGCTAATCAAGCCCCACGAAGAAAAGGGGACCCTCATAGCACTCTAAGAACGTGTCTCCCTAAATGCCGACTACAAAATTTACCACCCTGGCCTCGGGTTCGCACCTGCATATGCATGCGGCAAATGGAAAACCCGAACTAAATGAGGCGATTTGGACGAGATGCGAATCGAATCAAAGTTGAGGGGGTCGCCCATACACGCTTCCCACATGCGGTTAGCGCGCTCATCATGGATCTAGAGGACAAGAACCTTTTCCTAATTAAGGTCGACACTAGCAGGCCTCAAAACCATACCCGGCCTCCTGTCGGTGCCTTATCATCAAATTAGCATTACCTCATACATTAACAGGTTGTTGTTTTAAACATCGAGCCCCAGAACATAATAAATAAGATAACAGAAATAACGGACAACAGACTCGAGCATAAACAACCCTAAGCATGCTAGTAAGACACAGGCAACAAGCAACATGGGTATAGGTGTGGAGGATAGGCTATATCGGGGTTACAGGATAACATGTGATAGGATCGGAACACAAGCAACGAATCTTAAGGCTAGCAGATTAGACAACGGAAAGTATCGGTATCCAGTGTGGAAAGGACACAATGGTTCAGGTGAGTGAATACTTGCCTGCAAACTCAGTAGCCTGGTACTGGGCTAACTCCTTAGAAGTAGTGTCGTAAACCTCGTCTGTCTCATCGTCGTCGTCTATTCGAGAAGAAGCAAGCAAACAACGCAGAGAGACAAACAATCAATAACATGGCATAATGCACAATCATGGGATGATGCATGGCAATTTAATTGATGCATCAAAGATAAGCTAGTTGACATGGTAACATAACTAAATGGGCCCATATGCAATTTGGATTGCATATGGAAAGCCCATGAATCAAGGTTGGATTAAATGATCTACAAATAACCATCATGTGAAAGTTGATTAGGATGATGCATGGATGAAGAAAACAATAAGAAAACAACAATAGCTTCAATTTGGTATGTTGTTTACCAAGTTTGGAATTTTATTTATTAAGTTATGAAAATTTGGCTTCTTAAATGGTTTACACAAGCATTTGTTGTTTTCACCCATTTTAATTGTTCAAAATAGATAACCAACTTTATACTTGGAAAGAACACCAAATTTTAGGTGGAATACATGTTTCATTTGTTGACAATAGACTTAAAATGAATTAATTATAAATTAAACAAGTTTAAACAAGATTTAAATGAATTTAATTCAAGTATGAAATTATTTGAATTTTTATTTTTTCAAAACATTAAATAAAATTCATATTTGAAAAGATTATATTTTACTGGTATGAAAACATATTTTATATGTTCAAAAAGAATTTAATTTGACCCAGTTATGAATTTAGCAATTTTAAATAATTTAAACAAGATTTAAATTATTTAACCAATTTTAATTATTCAAAACAGGAAACAAAGTTTATATTTGGAAAGGTGGTTCAATTTTGCATGGAAAACATATTTTATATGTGCCATTTGAAATAAATTTGAATTAGTTATGAATTTGACCAAATTTGTAATGAGTTGTTTGAATTTGAATTTTGAAAACATTTGAAATGTTCAAAACAGTAAACAAATGATTTAAACATATAGAGAATTAAATTTGGTTTGGAAAACATATTTTATTTATTAAGTTTGGATTTGAAATGCAAAAGTTATTTGAATTTGAAATTTCAGGGGCTATTTTGCGAATTAAACAGTTACAGAAATGTTCCAGGGGCTTAGGTGCGAAATAGGAATTACAGAAAGGCCCCTGGGAACCTTTTCCACGCAGCAGATCAACCCCTGGGTCACTGGCCTGTGGGCCAGCGCCGGCGCGGCCACCACTGCCAATGGCAGGTGGGGCCTGCGTGCCTGCGTGGCAATGAGCAAAAAGTGGGGGATTTAATCCCGCGGGGCGGGGGATCGAACCCTGGCCCTCGTGTGCGTGCGTGCGGTGCGTTGCCACTGCGCTGCTGTTCGAATCGTGACAGGAAGGAGGCGCGCGGGGTTTTGTGGTTCAGGTTCAGACTCAAAGCCCGACGAAACTGAACATTGGTTCAGTTAACTGAACCCCGACGACAACTGCCGCCGGCGAGGAGCGCCGCGGTCTGCTGCTGTTGCTGCGTGTGTGCTAGGGGTGCGTGCTGGTGTGCCACGGATGCAGAGGGAAAAGATCGAGGGGGACGTGCTCACCGGGAGGGGGTAGAAGGAGGTGGCCGTGCTCGGTGGAGAGGACGGTGGCCACGGCGACAGACAGGTGGACGACGGCGACGATCTAGGGCCTCCCAGGCCCTGGCGATGAAGCGAGGAGGGAGAGGGAGTAGCGGGGAACTCGTTCCCGTGCCTATCCTGCGCGGAGGTACATCATGGCGATGGCGATCGCCGGGATTTGGTTGCGGTGGTGTTCGGTGGAGGTGGTGCAGAGAGGGAACAACGGGAGAGAGAGAGAGAGAGAAGAAAGGAGAAAACGGCGGCGCGAGGGAGGAGGAAGAAGGAGAGAACTAGGGAACGGCCTAGTGGTGGCTACATATAGGGGAGGAGGTGGCGCAGGTGGCGCTGCTGGTGGGGGAGCCCCCCTCCTCTCTATGTCTCCGTACAGAGGTAGGGGAAAGCGACAGGTAAGGGGCTGGGCCGGGGCTGGTGGGCTCAGCCCACTTGGCTGGCCTGCCCCCCTTCTATTTTTTTTTTGTTTTCTGTTTTCTAATTCTGTTTTTTTTTTTTTTGCAGAAAAGGAAAAGGGAAGAAAAGAATAGCTTTTGGGGGTTGGAAAATTTTGGAATAATTTTTTTGTAGGTTGTTATTTACAAAAGCCCAACTGTGCCATTTTTGTTTTCCAAAAATTTAAAGTTTGGTTGCTGTTGTAAATTCAAATGAATTTGAGCAATTTTGGTATTAATTTGAATTATTGAAAAGAAGCAATTTAAATAGTTTGAACTTACAAGTTTATTGGAAACAATTTGATGTTTTGATTTGAATATTTCATTTGAAAATTGTAACAGAACAAGTATGAAACAAGAATTTTAAATTTGGTTTGAAATTCAAAATAGAAAAACAAAGGAAAACAAATGCAATGCTTATGATGACATGATGCAAAACATAAATTAACAAAAAGCAAACATTCTAATGGTTGTTTTTCATACTTGGGATGTTACAGTGACCTGGGCGGGGTGGGGGATCTGGACGGCAACGTTCGAGATCTGGAAAGCGAGCTATACAGCGATGTGTAAGAGGGGTGGGATCTTGTCTGGGAGGACGGGGACTGGAGGGGAGAAGTTGGAGTAGTCGATTCTTTGGACGAGGGTCGAGGGGATAAGGGAGAGTTTCAAAATGATTACAGAAATGCCCTTCGCGATAAAGTTTCAAAATGATTACAGAATATGGTATAACTTAGTAATAAGTGGATGTGTCACGTCCATTTAGTACTCGATCATGCCCAATAAGCCAATCCGTGTCGAAAAACAATGAATGGTAAGTGCTGGTTGCCTCCCTTCCCTTTCTCAACCAAAAGATTTGATCTAGGTTAGATGGCGGCGGATCTAGGTTAGATGCCGACGGATGTAGGTTAGATGCCGGCGGCCACCGTCGGACGTGTTTTAGGTCACCACCAGCCATGGATTTAGCTCACGCTACCGTCACAGGTATCTCGAAGATCGCTTCCCCCACCCAGATGGAGATCCACCGGAACAAGGCCTTGGAGCTCGCAAGGCCCCCTTTTCTTCAGATCCCCAAGGTAAATACTAGCATATAAATTATTATCTCCTTTCGCCTTCGTAGCTACTTGATTGATTTTTCTTCTTTTCATATTTGGCTGTAGCACTCTAGTCGAGGCTGTAGCTTCTGCACCATGTATCCTTATCCTTATGAAACTCGTAACTGGATGGAGATTTGTAACAGTAAAATTCCAACTCGGAAGGTAAATGTTCTACGATCTCATTAATTTTGTTTTGTCCTTATTAGTATGAGGCTACTTTTCTTATTTTCCATTGCTAAACATCTGTGCTTGATACATGTGACAATGATTAAAGTGTGCACTCGATCTTGATGAGATCATCGAGCATTTACCTAGTATTGTGTACAGCCACATTGGTTCTGCATCTTTCTTGGTAAAATGTTCAACGATCTCATTAATTTTGTTTTGTGCTTATTAGTATGAGGCTACTTTTCTTGTTTTCCATTGCTAAACATCTGTGTTTGATACATGTGTCAATGATTAAACTGTGCACTCGATCTTGATGAGATCATCGAGCATTTTACCTAGTGTTGTGTACAACCACATTGGTTCTGCATCTTCCTTGGTAAAATGTTCGATGATCTCATTAATTTTGTTTTGTGCTTAGTAGTATGAGGCTACTTTTCTTGTTTTCCATTACTAAACATCTGTGCTTTATACATGTGCCAATGATTGAATTGTGAACTCGATCTTGTTGAGATCATCGAGCATTTTACCTAGTGTTGTGTACAACCACATTGGTTCTGCATCTTCCTTGGTAAAATGTTCTACGATCTCATTAATTTTGTTTTGTGCTTATTAGTACGAGGCTACTTTTCTTGTTTTCCATTGCTAAACATCTGTGCTTGATACATGTGCCAATGATTAAACTGTGCACTCGATCTTGATGAGATCATCGAGAATTTTACCTAGTGTTGTGTATAACCACATTGGTTCTGCATCTTCCTTGGTAAAATTTTCCACGATCTCATTGATTTAATTTTGTGCTTATTAGTATGAGGCTACTTTTCTTGCTTTCCATTGCTAAATATTTGTGCTTGATACGTGTGCCAATGATTAAACTGTCTCTGCCAATGATTAATATGCAGCAATGTGTCTAGAAGTTTGGCTACTATAGCAAAAAGCATGCAGAACAAGTTCAGTTGTGCCTCATTTTACTATAATAGGTAAATCTGTCAGAATTATTGCGTGTCATTTGTATGTACCATGGTTGGCAATGAGGCTCACTATTACACTTTTATTTGTTTTGTTGCATGTGCCGATGATTAGACTGTGCTGATGGTTGGCCTTGTAGTTGATGATGTGCTAAACATGTATGATGCCTTTTTTTGTAGGGTTTGCGCATCTGTGGTTGTGGCTTCAGAATGGATGGAAGAATGGGAGAAGTGTTGTGGAACAATTGCATGTGCGTTTTGAGAGCATTGAGGACGCTGAAAAGTGACGTGGAACCTGTGGATGTGCCTTTGGAATGGATTGGTGACAAGGAAAAGTGACGTGCAACCTGTGGATGTGCCTTCGGAATGGGTGGATCAGTAGGAAAAAGTGACATTAACCGTATTGATGAGAAACTATTTAGTTTATGATGTGCACCTGTTTAGATGCTGAGGTGCACCTGTTGTGATGTGAACCCTATCGATGACATGAAACTATTTAGTTAATGATGTGAGCCTGTTGTGATGATGGCGGGTAACCTTTGTGATGCTGGTGTGAACTGGTGTTAATTATAGTTATTATTATAATTCTAGTTATTATAAATCTCCTTATTGTGATGATGGCGGATAACCTTTGTGATGCTGGTGTGAACTGGTGAACTGACAGCTGGGCCCGTGCAAAAAAATGTTAGGAACAACCTGCGAGAGAGCGCGGTCGTTGCCGGTCAAACCTGGCAGGATGTGTGGGTCCGATGAAAATTCACGACGTACTACTTGACCAAGCCAGTTTCGGCGAAGGCAACTGGGCTCTTAGTGGGCTACTGGGCCGGAAACGAAAATCCGTGACGTAAAAGTAGCAAAAATTCGGGCAAAACCAGTCTGCGACGGACCAAACAAATATGTCGAGAGCAAACTCCACTTTTCAGCCATTCGCGACGGAAACGCTCGATGTTATCAAAACAGTCCGCTCAAAACGTTCCGGATCGCGCGGAATTTGGTAGTGTATACTAACATGGTATGGCACACCCTAACTTGTGTTGGGATCTAGACGCTCTGTATCCCCCCTCCGGTGAAACCCTAGACCCACTCGAGAAATACCTGACTTATAAAGAGACACACAGTAACGGCGTCGAAAAGGGGTATGAATGTAGAACTAGTTGCTTGGTTGTGTTAGGGTAGGCCATAGGGACACAAAACACATTGGTAGAACACAACTGCTCGGAAGATTCCCGATGTTTCGTCCGATACGGGAGTTTCATCCTATAAGCACATGTAAACTCCATAGAGAGAAGTGGATGCCGGTGAAGCGGGTCACACCTCGGAGGGCAATATTTGACATCCAAAGCCCACAACACACCTATACTAACATGGAATGGAACCTCCTATCTTGTGTTGGGATCTAGACGCTCTGTAGCCCCCCTCTGGTGAAACCCTAGACCAGGTGGAGAATTACCGGACTTATAAGGAAACATGTGGTAATGGAGTCGAAAGGGGGTAGCAATGTAGAACTAGTTGTCTGGTTCTGTTAGGGTAGGACATAGGAACACAAAACACATTGGTAGGACACAACTCTTCGGAATATTTCCGATGTTTCGTCCGATATGGGAGTTTCACCCTATAAGAGCATGTGAACTCCATAGAGAGAAGTGGATGCCGGTGAAGCAGGTCACACCTCCAAGGGCAGTCTTTGACATCCAAAGCCCGCAACACACCTATACTTACATGGTATGGCATCCCCTAGCTTGTGTTTGTTGGGAATATGCTCTAGATGAAATCATTTATAATGTAATTCCCAATGTATTCATAAAGTTATAGGACGTAGACTATAAAACTACGTCTTGGTCTCCAGGTGGCTTATAAATTTTCCATTCAGAAATTTCACTATAGCAAGCCATGTGAGCGTCTTTGTTGCTAGTAAGTGAGCGATGGAAACTATTACTTTCGGAATTCCTCCACACTTCAAAATAAGATCTTTTAGCTCAACACTTCCATGAAGCTTTATAAGGGGTGTTGGATTGTTGTTCATTTGTACCGATGTTGTTACATGATTAATGTCAACTAAATTGGATCATTATGTGGTAATGCAAGAATAAATTCAAGCGAATCATAATTAAATTAAATTATTCATTCATGCATTTGTATTAAAAAATATTGAAATGCCGGTGCTACAAATATCAGGGAAAGTGGAAATAAATTTTATCACTTAGCTAGGATAAGGATCGTAATGATATAACCGGGAAATATCTAGATAGACTTATGCATGATGTTATTATTTTGCATATTGGGAATACCTCCCTAAAACCAAAGTTTAAAATAGAGGGCTATTGCATATAGCCCCAACGATTTCATAAACTACGAAAGGCTATAGCCTCGCTACAACCAAATAGCTGTTTTGTTAAAATATTTAAAAAATATTAAATTTTTTGACATCCTGGAGGGCAATCTTTGACATCTAAAGCCCACAACACATCTATACTAACATGGTATGGCACCCCCTAGCCTGTATTGGGATCCAGACGTTCCGTAGCACCCCTCCGTGAAACCCTTGACCCGATGGAGAAATACTGGACTTATAAGGAACATACTATAACAACGTCGAAGGAGACAATGTTGAACTAGTTGCTTGGTTGTGTTAGGGTAGGCCATAGGAACAAAAACCACATTGGTAGAACACAACTCTACGGAATACTCCCGGTGTTTCGTGCGATACGAGAGTTTCACCCTATAAGCGCATGTAAACTCTAAAGAGAGATGTGCATGCCGGTGAAGCGGGTCACACCCCAGAGGTAAATATTTGACATCCAAAGCCCACAAACACCTATAGTAACATGGTATGGCACTCCCTATCTTGTGTTGGGATCCATACGCTCCGTAGCCCCCTCCGGTGAAACCCTAGACCCGCTGGACAAATACCGTACTTATAAGGATACACGCGGTAACGGCGTCGAAAAGGGGTAGCAATGTAGAACAAAACTGTTCGGAATATTCCCGATGTTTTGTCCGATATGGGAGTTTCACCCAATAAGCGCATGTAAACTCCATAGAGAGAAGTGGATGCCGATAAAGCGGGTAACACCTCGGAGGGCAATATTTGACATCAAAAGCCCACAACACACCTATACTAACATGGAATGGAACCTCCTAGCTTGTGTTGGGATCTAGACGCTCTGTAGCCCCCCTCTAGTGAAACCCTAGACCCAGTGGAGAAATACCGGACTTATAAGGAAACATGCGGTAATGGCGTCGAAAGGGGGTAGAAATGTAGAAATAGTTGCTTTTTTGTGTTAGGGTAGGCCATAGGAACACAAAACACATTGGTAGGGCACAACTCTTTGGAATATTCCCGATGTCTCGTCTGATACGGGAGTTTCACCCTATAGGCGCATGTAAACTATAAAGAGAGATGTGGATGCCGGTGAAGTGGGTCACAACTTGGAAGGAAATCTTTGACATAAAAATCCCACAAAACACCTATACTAACATGGTACGGCACCCCCTAGATTCTGTTGGGATCCAGATGCTCCGTAGCCCCCCTTCGGTGAAACCCTAGACCCGAAGGCGAGTGAGGTTGGATTCCTTTTTCTCTCTAGTTTTTTTTTGATATCTTGATCATTTTTTTTCGACATCGTATGCAAAAGTTATGCCTATTTTACTTTTTTTAACGAACTTTTGCTCAGAAAGTCGAAATTCATATTTCAAAATTTGATAAAAAAGTAGACCTTAAACTCTCCGTGCATCTATAAGGGATTTATTTTTTGATGCTTTTTAGACCGCCAACTCTTTCGTCAAAAACTAGAAAAGGCGTTCCCTGGGGGGGTGGAGTTGGTGCGTGTGGACAGAACTTTTTGGGATGGGAATTCTGTGGCGCACGTGGCAGTGGTGCGCCACAGAAATTTCATATTTCTGTGGTGCACTAACCACCATGCGCCACAGAATAGGAGTGTGGTAATCATTGGTGTGGGCCCCCAGCTTATTTCTGTGGCGCACCCCTATCCAGTGCGCCACAGAATTCCTCTTTTCTGTGGTGCACCACGGTCCCGTGCGCCACAGAATGTCTCTTTTCTGTGGCGCATGCCCTCCCGTGCGCCACAAAAATATATTTCTGTGGCGCACCAAGAAGCCATGCGCCACAGAATCTGTTCCATAGAAAGACACTTCTCTACTAGTGACACCTCGGAGGGCAATATTTGATATCCAAATCCAACAACACACCTATACTGACATGGTATGGCACCTCCTAGATTTTGTTGAGATCTAGATGCTCTGTAGCCCCCCTCTGGTGAAACCCTAGACCCGGTGGAGAAATACCAGACTTATAAGGAAACATGCGGTAATGGCTTGGTTGTGTCAGGGTAGGCCATAGGGACACAAAACACATTGGTAGAACACAACTCTTCGGAAGATTCCCGATGTTTCGTCCGATACGGGAGTTTCACCCTGTAAGCTCATGTAAACTCCAAAGAGAGAAGTCGATGCCGGTGAAGCGGGTCACACCGCGGAGGGCAATATTTGACATCAAAATCCCACAAGACACATATACTAAAATGGTATGGCACTCCCTATCTTGTGTTGGGATCCAGACGCTCCGTAGCCCCCCTCCTGTGAAACCCTAGACCCGCTGGAGAAATACCGGACTTATAAGTAAACACGTGGTAACGGCGTCGAAGGTGGGTTGCAATGTAGAACTAGTTGCTTGGTTGTGTTAGGGTATTCAATAGGAACACAAAACACATGGGTAGAACAAAACTCTTCAGAAGATTCCCGATGTTTCATCCGGTCGATACGGGAGTTTCACCCTATAAGCGCATGTAAACTCCAAAGAGAGAAGCAGGTCACACCCTCGAGGGCAATATTTGACATCAAATGACCACAAAACACCTATAGTCACATGGTATGGCACCCCCTAGCTTGTTTTGGAATCTAGTCGCTTCGTAGCCCCCCTATGAAACCCTAGGTCCGCTGGAGAAATACTGGAGTTATAAGGAAACATGCGGTAACGGCGTCGAATGGGGGTAGCAATGTATAACTAGTTGCTTGGTTGCGTTAGGGTAGGACATAGGAACACAAAACACATTGGCAGAACACAACTCTCCGGAAGATTCCCGATTTGTCGTCCGATACGGGAGTTTCACCCTATAGGCGCATGTAAACTCAATAGAGAGAAGTGGATGCAGGTGAAACGGGTCACACCTCGGAGGGAAATATTTCAAGTACAAATCCCACAACACACCTATACTAACATGGTATGGCACCCCCTAGCTTGTGTTGGGATCTAGACGCTCCGTAGCCCCCTCCGATGAAACCCTAGACCCGCTGGAGAAATACCGGACTTATAAGAAAACACGTTGTAACGGCGTCAAAGCGGGGTAGCAATGTAGAACTAGTTGCTTTTTTTGTGTTAGGGTAGGCCATAGGAACACAAAACATATTGGTAGAACACAACTCTTCAGTATATTCCCGATGTTCCTTCCGATACGGGAGTTTCACTCTATAAGCGCATGTAAACTCCATAGAGAGAAGTGGATGCCGGTGAAATATGTGACATCAAAAGCCCAAACAATACCTATACTAACATGGTATGGGACCTCCTATATTGTGTTGGGATCCAGACGCTCCGTAGCCCCCCCGGTGAAACCCTAGACCCGCTTGAGAAATACCAGACTTATAAGGAAACACGCGGTAACAACGTTGAAGGGGGTATCAATGTAGAACTAGTTGCTCGGTTGTGTTAGGTTATGCCATAGGAACCCTAAATACATTGGTAGAACACAACTCTTCGGAATATTCCCGATGTTTCGTCCGATACGGGAGTTTCACCCTATAAGCGCATGTAAACTCCATTGAGAGAAGTGGATGCCGGTGATATTTGACATCTAAAGCCCACAATACATCTATACTAATATGGTATGGTACACCCTATCTTGTGTTTAGATCTAGACGCTCTGTAGCCCCCCTCCGGTGAAACCCTAGACCCGTTGGGGGAAAAGACGGAACTTCCGTTCTGGCCCATCTACATGAGCCGGAAGGGGGTAGCAAAGTGAAAGAAATTTCTTGTATGTGATATGTTAGGCCCAAGGAGCACCCAATATAGTGGTAGGTACCACCTATTGGCAAGGTTCCCCCCCGTTCCGCCAGATCTGTGAGTTTCACGCTCTAAGTAGTCCTGGAATCCGCGAGAGAGAATCCGACGCCGATTAGGCCATAACACAGGGAGTGAGGGAATCTTGGGAAACAAGACATATGACACACTCTATCACACATGGTATGGCATACCATAGTACTTGGTAGCATTCAGACGCTCCGGAGCCCCTCTCCGGAGAAACCCTAGCCCCGCTGAGGGAAAAGACAAAACTGCCGTTCTGGCCCCTCTATTTGAGCTGGATAGGGGTAGAAAAGTGGAACCAAGTGCTTGGTAGTGTTAGGTTAGGACCAAGGGACACCCTAGACAGTGGTAGAGACCACCTATTGGCAAGATTACCCTCGTTCCGCCAGATCCGGGAGTTTCGGGCTCTAAGTAGTCCTGGAACCCGCCAGAGAGAGTCTGACGCCGGTGAGGCCATACCACATGGAGTGAAGGAACCTTGGTCATACAAGACACCTGACACCCTCTAGCACACATGGTATGGAACCATCTACAATTTGGTGTCATTCTGATGCTCCGGAGCCCCTTTCCAGAGAAACCCTAAACGAGAGGGAGAAAAGTTCAACGCGTCAAAACCCGGTAGCAAAGTCAAACTAATGCATGCTTGTGATAGGGTAAACAAGGGGATATATTATAAATTGATAAATAAAATTATATTTTCTAATTATAAATTTAACAAGCAAATTTGGCAGGAAAGTAAAAAAAAATTCTTTGTCGTGTGCATGCACACGGCAAAGGCTGTATTGTTGCCGTGTGCATGCACACGACAACGAGATGACGTGACGGCTCCGCTGTGCAGCGGGACGGAACGGACACGTGGCAATAATCTTTACCGTGTGCCTGTCTTTACCGTGTGTATTTTTCTGTATTAACCCGTGCGTTGGTCGTTTCCGTGTGCGACACACGGCACAGATAATGTTTGCCGTGTGCCCAATATACGTCACACGGCAAAGAGCTTGGCAAAGGGAAAGAACTCGTCTCCTGTAGTGCGTAGACTTCTGAAAGAGTTAGTTCATCACGAGCCAATAGTAAGGTATCATGAAGATTTGTAAAAGAATTAGGCAGCGTACATAACAGTAGAAGACTAGATCGCCACTATCATATTTTGCCTCCATCGACTCTAGGCCGGAAAAGATCTCCTTAAAGTATGATATGTGGTTCAACACCGAACCACCCTCATGCAGGTTGTATATGAAAAAATTTAACTTCACGTGCATCTTGGTGTTAGATCCTTGGACATGGAAATCTCTTCGAGTTTATCCCAAAGTTCTTGTACGGATTCACCATTCAGCACCTCTTGCAAAGTCACATTAGATAGATGAAGTTGAAGCAAAGACAAAACCTTACAATCTTTACGCTTGTCAACGTCTGTCTAGTACTACGGATCCATTTCTTTCAATCCATCCAGCGTATCATCAAAGATCTCCGGATTCGGAGAGAATCACCCTCATCTTAACTTTCCAGAGCGAGAATCTGGTTTTGTAGTCCAGCGGCGATCGATAAAACTTCATCTCAGCCATCGCAAAAGCCTAATCTACAAACCAGGGCACTGATACCACTTATAAACGATAGCAACAAATAAGCTATGAACAAAGATATCGACACACGGGGACGCAAGATTTTAAACGTGGAAAACCCTTCCAATGAGGAAGAGAAATATCCACGGGTGCCAGCCAGCAGAACTTCATTATATCGGTAGCGGCTACGAACTCCAGGGATTTACAACTTGTGACGTATATCAAACCGGCCGCATACACTGGTAGAAAATAGGCCTATAGTCCCGGTTCGCCAGGGCCAAAAGTCCCGGCCGCGCAACCGGGACTAGCTATGCGCGACTAAAGACCCCCCCTATAGTCCCGCCGCTTACGGACCGGGACTAAAGGCCCGTCCACGTGGGCGCCAGGAGTCCGTCGCGGCGGAGGACCTTTAGTCCCGGTTCTTGTGGCTAACCGGGACTGAAAACCTGCGCAGGTTTAGGGTTTTAGTCCCCCTAAACCTGGTTCCTTTTTAATTTGTTTTGTTTTATTTTGTGTTTTATTTTAATTTTGATGACGTTTCAGTACACATATATATATATATATTTTACGATACTATATACATGCATATATATATATATGAAATTTCAAACAAGGAGAATTCAATAGGAATATATAATATATATTCAATATCGGGTGACCATATATACAACCTCGAACAAGTTTCCATATTACACAATTAAGATGGATGACCATACACAAATTCGAACAAGTTTCAAATTACTCAGGGCTGATGCGTATAATAGTCATCGTCGGTGGACGCATGGTACTCTCCTTTCCTATCGATGACATGCGTAAGAAAAAATCCTGCTATTTCCTCTTGAATTGGTCGGAAGCGAGCTTCTGGAGTAAGCGCCCTCTGCAAGTTATTGAGATCCCTCCGCGTGGTCTCGTCCTTCTTCCTCTCAGAGATTTCTTTCCGTATGTTCTCACAGACATAGTATCCACATAGACCGGTCCCCGGTAGATGCTTATCCACACCTTTGACTACATTTTTAAATTGTAGCTGTTGTTTGAATCCACCGACATGTCCATGTGAGAACCGTCTCCAAACTCTACATTGCAAATAAAATTAAATGAACAAGGGAGTTATTAGCTACTGCATATTAGGAAATGAACAAAAGATGATACCGATCGATATAGAGCGGAAATGATTGAAGATAATTACCTTTGCATCATTTTTCTCATGTCGACCCAAAGATTTTTATCTGAATTCATAGAGTCAATGATAAAAACAGTGGAGGTGTCAAGTTCAATTTTTAGCAGAATCCAGTGGAACCTGCGGACACGTTACATGCACAGTCATGAATAACTTATCGACTAGACATACCATGCATGGAGTAAACAAAAGAGAATGGGAACATGAGAGAAACACTCACCCAAAATGGTAAGGAAATAGAATATAACTTTTGGATTCATGCTTTTTAAGAAAATTGTACAAGTCTTGCTCCACGTCTTTGGGGTGACGTTGTAACATAGTTCCATTAATGATTTGTGGGTCAATGAACCCAACATCATGGATGAGTCTTATTCTGCATTCCCAAATCTTCAATCTGCATAATAGCGTACGCAACAATATAGTTAATTAGGACAATATATATATATATATATATATATATATATAGTGTAGGCAATGAAGAACGAGATGAGGTAGAAATAAATCACTTATAGAACGTAGCCACTCAGGATAGATTTGTCGAGCTCGCGCAGATTGAACAGCTGGAACAATTCACTCATCTCAACTGTTACAGAGTACTTTTTGGTGTGATGCTCCTATGTATAATCCACATACACAAATTCTTTGTCGGTCCATGATATGAATTGTTTGTACCAACGTAGCAGACTTTGCAATAGTGGTGGTAGATCCTTTTCCTTCGTAGGCTCGACGAGATGCCCTTTCTTCTCATATTGTAATGCTACCTCAGCCATTGGCGCATCGTCTAGGCCTAAAAAGAGACAAAGAGACATACCGGCCTCGGACGCATTTTCCATGGCAGTAGCTACAGTCAATCCCATTGCTGCCACAGCATTTATGACCTCGGGGTCCTGTTCCGGAGCGGCTTTCACTATGAGCGGGGGGATCGATTGTTTTCTTTGCATCCCGAGCTGGTCAACTTGTTTCCCGCTTTTTTTTCTTTTTCCTTTTCCTTTCTCCTCCTCCAATATTTTTGCTTTCTCCTCCTCCAATATTTTTTGCTTGCTTACGAAGTTCAATATCATAGTATTTAGGCAAATTCTTCTCGGCTTGGGACGGTGTCGATAAAAAACCCGTAGCCCACTTGTCTACAATCGGAGGGAATACTTCCTTGGGCTCAGGCTCCTTTACCGCCTTCTGACGGGCCTTCCATTTCTCAACGTCAGCCTTCACGGCCAATTTGGTTTCAGCATCACTAAGTTCCCAAGGCCTTGGGGGGAGAGGCTTCAGTGATGGCTCTGGTACCCGTGTGGTCTTAGGTACATAAGGCTCCGGGTTAATAGACCAAGAGCAGGTTCCCTTGTTGTCCGCCTGCTTCTGTTTCTTCGCTGGAGGAGGAATGGGGGGCGACGTCTGCTTCAACTCACTAACTTCCGTTGCAAGCTTCGACAGAAGATCTGCAGCTTCGACAGCAGCCCGGTCCACATTTCTCTTACGGCTTCTGTAACAGTACGGGTCACCCTCCTGGGAAAACCCTACTTTCCACGGCAATCTGCCTTTGCCTCGTATATGTCCTCTGTGTTCAGGCTTCCCGAGGGCATGGGTCAGTTGGTCTCTCTCTCTGTTGAACCTGATCAAGCCCTTTTGAATTTTGGTAATTGCGTCAACAAGGTCTTTTGTGGGAGCAAACGTTGTCTGCCGATGAACACACGCCCCTGTCTCCGGGTCTAGCGATCCCCCATGCCCGTACCACCACATTTTGGCTCTTTTGTCCCATCCCTCTGTACCTAGAGGGATTCCTCTTGCCCTCAGGCCGTCCTCCATCGCCTGCCACTTAGGCGCCGAAACGCGGTATCCTCCTGGCCCCATAACATGATGGTACAGTTTCTTATCCGCATTAGCCTTATTTTTTTTCGACATTTCCTGGAAATGCTCCGATTTCTTCTGCGTCACAAATTCTGTCCAATCATCTCTCAGTTTCTCATGTTGTCCAGTGAAAAGCGGAGTCTTGCCCTTGCTGACATATTCACGGAACAATTTTTTCTTGAAGTTCCGGAATGCTTCGGCCATCTTCTGAAGAGCGAACTCTTTGACTAGCCTCCTCCTCTGACGTCCACCCGGAACCTCCTCACCGAATTCATCTTTTTTGTGGTATTCTGGAGGTAGAATGAAATGTACCATAAGCTTTCTTAACATCTCCTTTTTCGTTCTCTTGTGGACATAACTGAAACCAAGACGTGCTTTCTTTGGCTCCTTCCATTCCTGGACGGTGATCGGGACAGTGTCTCTAACAATGACTCCGCATTGGTTGATAAACTTTGTGGTGTGCTGTAGGGGCTTGCCGGTTACAGCGACTGATTCGATGGTATATATTTCGGAATCTTTCATCGCCTTGAATTTGCCACGCGTTGTCGTACTCGATCCGGCCGAGGGCTAAAATAAGAAAGAGAGTCGCGCGCGTTAGTGCATATGTATTCACATTTCAGTAAGTTTGTATCACGAGAGGCTCAATGTATATATATACCTCGCCGGAGGTGGTTGTTCTTTGCAATTGGAGATCGTCGTTTGTCGACGGTTGACCTCCGTCATCAATGTCCATTCCTTCACCTCCTTGATCATCCACAATGTCTGTTCCTTCTTCACCTCCTTGATCATCGACAATGTCCGTTCCTTCATCTTCTTGATCCTCAAGGTTCAGATAAGAAGAGATTACATCATGTTCTCCGGCTATAATTTCATATATAAAACCTTCAGCCTCTTGTTCCGCCGTCAGGTCTATATTGTCTGCCATATGTCACTCCTGCAGAGATGCATGTAGTAAAAATTAATTAAGTATATAGGAGACTTAGCAAATATTGTTGTAGAAGGAGGGAAAACAGATTGCTAGGGTTTTGGGTGGACGATGACCACCGGAGGGGGAAAACCATACTTTAGAGGTGTGTCCAAGATTAGTTTCTCAAATGACTTGGAGAACCCCATAGCTAGGTTGCATTTGCTTTCCTGGTCTTTTTGGTATATTACACTTAATATTCTGAATTTATTGAATTAAAACTTATTTTCATTATTTTAATGAATTTAATTCAAACTCCAAATATGGCCTCATTTTGAACTTTGTCAAACATGGATTAAAATGGTATAAACAGTTGGCTCATATTATTCTGAACATTTTGCACATTTTTTTAATGATTTTTGGAGTTATAATTCTTAAAACATCGTTTTATTCTCTATTTTGTTTTGCAGAGGGACTTAGTTGTAATTCTCAAAAACATTCTGCGGGTATCAAAATTTTGTTTCTTTTCTCCTTTCTTCTTCCTCTGCCAGAGACCGTGGTGTGCATGCAGCACCTCCATGGCCACCGCTCTTGTGTGCCTCCTCGTAGAGGATAAGGGAGGCAAGCCGTCGTGCCCCTCTTCGCTTCTCATCTCCCATCGCCGGTAACCGCCGTCGTCGGCTACCCCGTGAAGAAACGTCGGCTACCCCATTTCGTCGAGCTGTGAAACCGAATCGAGGGCGAAATCGGGCGCACGCGGCGGCGGGACCAACCGAATCGAGGGCGAAATCGGGCGCACGTGGCGGCGGGCACCTACCGGAGACGAGGGCGGCGCGGAGAAGACGACAACGGCGCGCGCGGAGAAGACAAGCTCTCGATCTGTTCCTCGATGCGTTTGGTGTCAGGAAGAGGAGGGCGGCGCACGAAACTTTATATAGGGCAAGCCTTTAGTCCCGGGCGGTGACACAAACCGGGACTAAAGGGGTACCTTTAGTCCCGTTTGGTGTCACCGCCCGGGACTAAAGGTTTTTTCACGGCGGTTCCGCTCCCGCGCGGAAAAAGCCTTTAGTCGCGGTTGGTGTCACAAACCGGGACTAAAGGTTTTTTCGTGTCACGAACCTAAGGGTGCTTTTTCAAATACTTTTCTTTTTAAAATCTTAAAAATACAAATAATATATCAGAAAATTCAGAAAAATAAAACTAATTCTTTTTAAAATCTTAAAAATACAAATAATATATCAGAAAATTCAGAAAAATAAAACTAATTCTTTTTAAAATCTTAAAAATACAAATAATATATCAGAAAATTCAGAAAAATAAAACTAATTCTTTTTAAAATCTTAAAAATACAAATAATATATCAGAAAATTCAGAAAAATAAAACTAATTCTTTTTAAAATCTTAAAAATACAAATAATATATCAGAAAATTCAGAAAAATAAAACTAATTATTTTTAAAATCTTAAAAATACAAATAATATATCAGAAAATTCAGAAAAATAAAACTAATTCTTTTTAAAATCTTAAAAATACAAATAATATATCAGAAAATTCAGAAAAAAAAACCCTTTAGTCCCGGCATGTTTTACCAACCGAGAAGAAATGGTTATGGTTTTCTTCCATCCAATCAGAAACATTCACACACATCTTGAATATATATATAGATAAAAAAGGCAGTACATAATGGCTAGAGTGGATCTAAACCTAAACGGAGAGCATAGATGCATGATCTGATATCTGCTAGTCATACTCCTGCCTAGGCCTATAGTACATGTACTCGTAGTCGTCGTAGTCGCCGCCGCCGTCGTCGTCACTATCGTCTGACGGTGCTCTGCACTCCCTCGGAGGATCACGACTCCAGGACTGGGCCTGAGGGTAGCGCAGGCGGGGGATATCGCCGGCTCTGATGTAGTCCATGACGCTCAGTAGAGTCCGGCCGGACCACCATAGCCGACGACCGGCCTCGTGAAAGTTCCCAGGAGGCAGGCCGTCCTCCTCATACCTGGCGAGCGCCCTCTCACGCCGATTGATGAAGAAGGCATCCCAAGTATGCTGGTTATCGGGATGCCAACTGGGATTCCTCCGCTGCTCCAGCGTGAGCTCGTGATAGTAGTGGTTCGTGATGGCCGCCCGACGCGCCACACCTTGAGGAAGAGGAGGGACCGGAACTCCTCCGGCGCTCAGCATCCAACCAGCGGGAACGTTGTAGCCGCACGGGCAGGGGTAGTTCGAGGCGGAAAGTGCCTCCGCCTGGATGAATGTTAGAGTGGGTACGGTAGAAGCCATGAGAGAGTGGTGAGTTTGTATGTGTTTATGCCAATGGTGTGGAAATGCATACATATATATAGCGAGAAGAAAACATCCCTTTAGTCCCGGTTGGGGACACCAACCGGGACTAAATGGGTTAGGGTTTCGTTTGGACCAATCAGATAGAATCACACGGATCGTGTGTTTCTTTAAAGCGCTTGTCAGTCGTTGGATCCGGGGTGTGTTTCTTTCGAGCTGTTGTGAGCCGTTCGATCAGGGCTACGATGTGTTTCTTTCGAGCTGTTGTGAGCCGTTGGATGAGGTGGTTTCTTAACCGTTGGATCAAAACCCTAGCACAACACTTTGTGAGCCAGAGGACCCTATATATAGCCGACCTTCATACACCGGCCAGTTCATCGAGCAAATACAAAACATCCGGATTCGTCATCATACGTCCTGCCATGCATTTGGTATGCATATTGCACCCAGTAGCCACGGTGGGGCTGTATGTCAGACCCCGGACCCAGAGATATACATACTGTTATGTGCTCCTAGCTATGGACTCACAAGGGCTTCAGGGTTACCAGCCCCGGCCGCAACAAACAACGGCAGGCAGACCGGATTCATCGGCACGTAGTCCGGATCCCCGGTCTACTACTCCTTGTATCCATGCTAGTCATAACAAATTATGCATACCCAAGCGTCCACGAGTCGGATGAAACTGAAGGAACGGGACCAAAGTTATACAGAGCTGCTATGTGTCCAGAAAGTGCAACAACAATCGAGGGTTACTGGGGTTACCTCGCCCCAGGCCGATCAAATCGACAGGCGGGCTCGGACATGGATCATCGGCTCCACAACCCCTCGACTGCGACAACTATGCAGGCATAGCCAAAACTGTATAACAATGAGCTCGAAACCAACAACCGATCAAAGCAGTACTATAAACATGAAGCTTTATTGAACAAGTATTACTAGAGTATAGCTTACAAGCAGAGGTCACACGACCCAACATTACATCAGACAACGGAAGGCAAATTATGTAGCTAATCAACAAGAACCAAAAAGGCCTAAGAGGCCGCAACATAAGGCGACGTCCCAGCCCATAGATTCCAGGCTGCTACCTGGGAACCCCGAACTACTCGTCGATGTCCACGTTGAAACACCACCGGAGTGACGAACTCCACCTGACCAAAATTAAGCAAACCTGAGTACGGGAGGTACTCAACAAGACTTAATTAACCTATTATATATCTGATGGTTTCAGAAAGGGTTTTATGAAGGCTGTTTTGCGTAAAGCAATCTTTGTTTTCAAAAACGAGGAAGAATAGCACGTCTTATAGAATGTTTTCAAAACAGATGAGAAGCTCACTACTACTGTAATCATCATCTTCTTGTATTCCACCAAGTCCTTCTCTTTCCCAAACTATCTCATGCTACAAGGATCACCCCTCTCGGCATCTCCGAGGAGGCACCCTTCAAACATTGCCAACATCTTTTACGTCACTTTCAAGTTATCTATGACCCCGTGACTTTCACCAAGTCGTCCATAACCGTGGACAGGGCTTTCCGAAAGATTTATCCCTGCAGGGTGGTACACTTTACCCACACGTACCATCCGACTCTTAATGCCAAGCTATTGGCACAATTCCGACGATGTGCCGGCAGAGTGTGGTTGGCTCCGACCTTTACCTTGCTCGACCCTATCCATGAGTCATCCCAAACAGGGCCACCCCGTCAACAGGGAGTTGGCCACCTCCTGACGGCACCTGTTCTGTGAGTCGGGATCAAGATCCGTGTACGTCCATCACTTGTCCCGGTCACGCCCTAGTTTTTCTCCAAATCGTTTTCTGACTCACACGCAGATGGAAATAGCAAACTACGTGACTCATGGATGTGGCCAAACAAGTTAGTTAGTCGAGTGAGGTTCATTGGCTCGCGCGTGTGGTTGCACGCTCAGTCTTGGTTTCCGCGGCGAGACCTTACTCCTAGGGTTGGCAAGTACAGGACAAAGAACCACTTCCCAAGTGGCCTCCCGTCCAAGCCTTAGTCATGTTAACCACACAATGCTCATCTCACCACGTCATCATATCATACTAGGTTATCGTAACTCTGATTCATCAACCGGATGGAGCAGAGGTAACAAACATATATGACTAAGCGAAGCAGATATAAGGTTCTGGCGATGCGCACAAGCAATTCTATGGCAGCTAGGAGCAGTGGATCAGGATATTGAGGCAATGCAGTATATAGGTGAACTATATCTACTAGCATCAAATACTTTGGAATCGAATGCAACATACGAGATTCAAATGTTGTTCGAAAGCATATATGAGCAGATAAGAGGTTATGCTTGCCTTGGTTATAAGAAAACCAGAAAAGATCTTCTGGAATAAGTGCTTGACTTGTCAGTTAGGATCAAGTATTCGCCATTGGATTGTTGGCCCTCACTTCGGAGTCACGTTCTACCGAGGGGAAACAACACCGAAAGAGAAAAACAACAATCAAACATGGCATCGATGCAATGCGCAATATGTATGCATGAGCAAGTTAATGCACTGAAATAAAGCCCTAAACATGATCGTTGGGTTGCTAGGGTTCGTATGTCAGTTAGGCAGTTTTACTGAAATTATCCCGAAATGGACCCCGGAGGGGGTTTCGGGCGATTCTGAGAGGGTGTACCATTTTAATTGCTCAAATGAGGTTGAAAACATCATAAACAGGTTGCATTTGTCATTTTGAGCATTTTGGTATATAACTTTTAATTTTCTAATTTTATTGAATAAAAACTTATTTTTCTATTTTTAAATGATTCAACAGTATTAAATAAATGCTCATTTTTGGACTTTGTCAAACATGTGTGAAAGTGACATTTTTGGAAAGAGTACATTTTCCTGATCACTCCCATATTTTTACTTTATGTTTCTGATTAAAATATCAAGAGATATTAATTTTACAAAGTTTTATTATTTTCTGGAATATATTAAACACTTTTCTGCTGAAATAGGAAAACTGATATATGACATCAGCATGATGCAACAGTGACGTCAGCTTGAGTTCGATCCCTCTGTTCTGCACAAAATCGATCGAAAGACCCCGAATTGATGGGAACCGTTTGCTGCACTAGCTAGAGGAGATCTCCACGAGCCTGTAGGTGGCAGCGGGCGGACCATTTGGTCACCGGAGTAGTCCCGGCGACCAAGAGCACATCGGCGGCCGGCGGGGCGCGGGTACAGGAAGCTGCGGAGGGGTAGGAGCCAAGGTGAGGGCATGGGGAGGACGGCAACCTCACCGTGAGCGCGTAGGAGGGGTCGAGGAGACCGGAGGGCAGCGGTGGCGCCGGAATCGGCCACGGCGGTGGTGGCCGGAATCGGAGAAGAAACACACGACGACAGGGATTCTGGCCTTCCTCGAACGATTCCTTTCGCGGGGAGATAGAGCAGGACGAGGTGGTCCTCGTGGTGTGCTCGGAGTAGGCCGGCGCGGTCCTGGGCAGCGCCAAATCGCGGCGGCCGGCGAGCAACAGCAAGTTAGGGTTTGGGTCTTCAGCGCAGGGACAGAGGATGGGGGTAGGGCGAGGCAGGAAGAAAGAGGGAGCCGCGACCTTCTCCTGGCTTATCCACGCAAGGAGAGGAGCACACAGGTGCGTGGCAGATCGACGCGGGTACGGCCTCCACGCAGCTACTCCGACTGTCAAAGGTTGAAGAAGGCGGCTTTGCACAGAACCCCCTGCAGTTTTCGGATTAAACAGAAAAGCCCTTTTCCATTTTTAAAACATAACAGAAACCATACTTTTGAGGACCTTTTTGCAAAGTAAAAATTTGGCAAAAATACAATTTGGAAAGCTTATAAAATTTCCAACAACACCATGTGTTACTTTGGTGTAATTGAAATGTTTTTCAGAACAAGATTGTAGAAACCAAATTAAGTTCTCTTTGTGAGATTTTCTGAAACCATTTAATTTCATAGATTAAATTGGTTAAAACATGATTTAAATTTGTGGTTTCATGCATGTATGATATGAACAACACCACACACCCTTTGGTAGCAAAATTAGGGATGTTACAAATCTACCCCCCTTACAAGAATCTCGTCCCGAGATTCCCGAAGGAGAAGAAAGAAGGAACACCGGTTTTGAACGATCTTCTTGAACCTTACGGTTCTCTTCTCGAAGAGGTTGATCCGTAGCATCTTGAAGTATTGAACGGATACACCTTAGGTAAGAGGGAAACTCTTAGGAAATGATCTTCACGAATATCGAGTATATCATGGCCAACTCATGACAGGAATGTTCGTAAAGAACTGTTGAGTTAACAAGCATGAAACACATCAAGGTAACGGAGCGAATAAGAGAAGGTTTCAAGGTTTTGGACGATGGTTCTTGAAAGGATTTAGAATATGAGCTTTGCACAAGACTTCAAATCGTTTTGGAAAAGAAACGTTGGACAACTTATGACATCGAGGTTTCTTCAAACAGATAACCAAGATGAAAAGAATGGTCTTGGATACCACATCGTAATATCCCTAGACGAAGGAAAAACGCAAGGGAACACTGTAATTCGTGCGTCAGAGAGAAATCGATACAAGATCATGTTCACTCTTCAGGGTGGACACGGAAGATAACGGAAATTTCAACCATTCCATAACAACTTTCTTGAAATCCTTATCAAGGATCGGGATGTTACTTCATGGCAGAAGATGAGTAACCGAAAGATGTGGAAACACCGTGACAAAGGAGGAATTCTTGATCACACCATAAGGATGGGTAACCAGTGAGGGTTGAAACACCGAAAGGAATAAGGAATCTCTTTCCTATTGTGCATTTGACGTAGCAATACGTTTACCACATGGTTAAGATCCCATGGCTGAGGTGACTGACAAATTCACACAATGTGTGAGATGAACGGAACTTCAAGTACAAACAACTTGAAGAAGGGGACTGATCAAGAGTGGTTACAGAATACCACGAGATGGTCTCATAATGAACTTGTTTCCACCGGAACAAACGTTTCGAGGATTGACGAAGAGACATTGCAAGAATCAACTTCCAGGTTCTCCTGGATGTTCTGGATACTACTATCAGGCTTACGCAAACCTTCTATAGCTAATCAAGGAAATGTAGAACTCCGGTTTGGAAGAACGGGGTGAAAAACTTGTTAGAATAAGCCACACAAGAATTCTCACGGGGAGTGGCGGTTCTTACGGATTCAAAGAGATATGACATTAGGCCTTCCGGCTAATTGTGTCAACTACAACATCAACCATGCCGGATTTTTAAAAGACCTGATTCAATACTCTTGAGGAAACACTAACCATCATTGTTGCTTGAGATTCAGCTCTGGTTAGTGGGTTGATAACTCAGACTCGGTATGTTTGAGCGAAGAGACTGCACCGGTTATCAATGAGATACATATGCTGGATTCTCAAGATATGGACTACGATGTCAAGCTCAAGAAGATGACCAGGATTGCAGAACTCATGTATTAGCAACTTGTAAAAGACGGTTGCACCTACATGGCTTACTTGCAAAAGAACACATCGGAGTCCTTGTTGGAGAGATGATTGCAAAGATAACGAAGTTCTGAAACTTCTTCTCTTTCCCAAACAATTGATCAGTGGCTTGGTGTGGATACAAAACTGGTTCAAGAAATGGAGGTAACAACCTTCCAACTCAAGAACAGTCCACACATGCATGACTGACTTGGGATTATTCCTGAAGGAACAAGGAAACTATACTCGGATCCATGGCGACAACTTTCACCAGAAGCACATGAACCAGAGTAGGTTACTTCGAACATCCAGACCACAATCTTCGTAATGAAACAAAGATGGTTCTCGAAAGTTTCCAACATTGTTGCCATTTGTTCAGCATGAACCTCTTGCAACTTGGATGATTAGAAATGTCATCGATGGGCTCGAAAACACACTTATCAAAACACTCCAAGAAGAGGGATTCATATGATATATGAACGAGGCAAAATATTGGTCAGACTAAGCACATGAAGGTGTACTTGGGAAAACACCGTGAGTGAAAACACCATGAAGATAGTCCTTGGATCTGATCCTGATTTGACGATAGCCCAAATCAAATCAAGATTAGAATGATAGCATGTCCACTGAAGAGATACTATCAAGCTTCAACACAAAGGAAACTAGAATCCCTTAACAAAGGAACAAGTTTGGAAGAGCTTTTGTCTTTCAACTCTCCAAGTTATTGTTTAAGCTCAACCAACTAGTCCAGGATATCCAACAGGTTTCCTTGGAGAAAGGAGTGGTTCAAACTACCCCTTGCTTAGACATTACGGTCAGGTAACCACCTGGTGATACTTCTAGAGAGACAACTAGAATATCACAACCTACCGGTATGTCTTAGAAAACGAAAGGAGGCATGCTTTTCAAAGCAACCGATATGGTCTGGAGAACTTTGGTACGAACCTATCTCTCTGGCCAAAAGTGTGCACCGGATTGAACGGATTTGGTGACTCAGTCAACTTCAAACAGAGGCTGGGTGACCAGTAGTGCTAAGAAGGATACAGATGTTTCTTGGACTTTTCAAAGCAATCAGAATTGCTAGGAATACCTGATACACATGTCAATGCATAAACCCATCATACTCAAGCATTCAAGCTTGGATGAAGGGGGAGTGAAGACGGTAAGAGCGTCACTTCCTCAACAGGGCCACGAAACTTAACACAGTCTCGTGACATAAAAGAGGGTGATACTCGAAGGTAGAACAGAACAGAAGCTGATAAAACTTCTTCAATCTGCGGATTACAAAACTTTGACCTGGTCCTGGGGATGAACGAGGTACTGGAGTTTGTTTCTCCTTACATTCCAAGGTGGAACGTTCTGACGGATCAGAAGAGCAAATGCATTGGAAAAATCCAATACACATATGCCACCTGTATTTAAAACAGTAGATGAGGTTTGGAAGCAAGCAAAGAATAGGAACATGCTCTTGGAAAATCCTGAGATCACGTTGGATGCACAAAGTCATACTCATTTGTATAACCCATGCTAAAGGAGAGGTATAGCTGAGTCAAGAACAAGGATATGGGAACCATAAAGAACACTCTTGTTGTGATCCCTTTTGGTTCCTAGAGGAAACCTATGGCTGTTGAAGCTGAGATTACCTAGCCACCCTGAGGTAAAACAGATTCCTCAGGATCCAAAGGGACAGAACTTCGGTTAAAGGTCAGCATCATGTACTGATAGCGTGAGCATCACATGGTTATGAAACCACATGACTCAACCCACCGCAATTCAGCACATTCCGGGACCTTCGGTTCAAGTCCAAGGTTAAAAACTCAACGAAAGGAGTAACTACTATATGAGTGCCACAAGGGCACTACGGATAGCAATCACGAAGTATTTTTCAAAAGGAAACATAACTCCGGAAGAATTTGGGCAGAGGATAACAGACACATTCGAGGTGAAAAGGAAATCTCGAAGTTCAGGATTTAGAACTTTGCAACAGGAGTATGTGGAACCCACACAACTCTGAGAGATTATGGAAAGGAAATCTCCCAGATTAAGAGATAACGGAATATGGAACACACACGACTCTAGAAACTCATAACTAGGTCAACTTGGGTAAAAGACGTCCTTGCCAGAGAAGGCACCTAGGTTTTGAATGACTAGAAGGAATAGCAAAACCTTTTCAAATCAAAACAGGTAAGGTGACCCAGAATTAGAGCGATACCAGGTAAGGAGTAAAAAGAATCCTAAGAAGGTTTTCACAACTCATTTGAGGTTTCAAAGTAGTTTTCCCAAACACTAAACTCGACATCGACCAAGCAGTAAGGTTTTCCTACAGGCAGTCCTGCTCTGATACCATGACTTGTCAGACCCCGGACCCAGAGATATACATACTGTTATGTGCTCCTAGCCATGGACTCACAAGGGCTTCAGGGTTACCAGCCCCGGCCGCAACAAACAACGGCAGGCAGACCGGATTCATCGGCACGTAGTCCGGATCCCCGGTCTACTACTCCTTGTATCCATGCTAGTCATAACCAATTATGCATACCCAAGCGTCCACGAGTCGGATGAAACTGAAGGAACGGGACCAAAGTTATACAGAGCTGCTATGTGTCCAGAAAGTGCAACAACAATCGAGGGTTACTGGGGTTACCTCGCCCCCAGGCCGATCAAATCGACAGGCGGGCTCGGACATGGATCATCGGCTCCACAACCCCTCGACTGCGACAACTATGCAGGCATAGCCAAAACTGTATAACAATGAGCTCGAAACCAACAACCGATCAAAGCAGTACTATAAACATGAAGCTTTATTGAACAAGTATTACTAGAGTATAGCTTACAAGCAGAGGTCACACGACCCAACATTACATCAGACAACGGAAGGCAAATTATGTTGCTAATCAACAAGAACCAAAAAGGCCTAAGAGGCCGCAACATAAGGCGATGTCCCAGCCCATAGATTCCAGGCTGCTACCTGGGAACCCCGAACTACTCGTCGATGTCCACGTTGAAACACCACCGGAGTGACGAACTCCACCTGAACCAAAATTAAGCAAACCTGAGTACGGGAGGTACTCAACAAGACGTAATTAACCTATTATATATCTGCTGGTTTCAGAAAGGGTTTTATGAAGGCTGTTTTGCGTAAAGCAATCTTTGTTTTCCAAAACGAGGAAGAATAGCACGTCTTATAGAATGTTTTCAAAACAGATGAGAAGCTCACTACTGTAATCATCATCTTCTTGTATTCCACCAAGTCCTTCTCTTTCCCAAACTATCTCATGCTATAAGGATCACCCCTCTCGGCATCTCCGAGGAGGCACCCTTCAAACATTGCCAACATCTTTTACGTCACTTTCAAGTTATCTATGACCCCGTGACTTTCACCAAGTCGTCCATAACCATGGACACGGCTTTCCGAAAGATTTATCCCTGCAGGGTGGTACACTTTACCCACACGTACCATCCGACTCTTAATGCCAAGCTATTGGCACAATTCCGACGATGTGCCGGCAGAGTGTGGTTGGCTCCGACCTTTACCTTGCTCGACCCTATCCATGAGTCATCCCAAACAGGGCCACCCCGTCAACAGGGAGTTGGCCACCTCCTGACGGCACCTGTTCTGTGAGTCGGGATCAAGATCCGTGTACGTCCATCACTTGTCCCGGTCACGCCCTAGTTTTTCTCCAAATCGTTTTCTGACTCACACGCAGATGGAAATAGCAAACTACGTGACTCATGGATGTGGCCAAACAAGTTAGTTAGTCGAGCGAGGTTCATTGGCTCGCGCGTGTGGTTGCACGCTCAGTCTTGGTTTCCGCGGCGAGACCTTACTCCTAGGGTTGGCAAGTACAGGACAAAGAACAACTTCCCAAGTGGCCTCCCGTCCAAGCCTTAGTCATGTTAACCACACAATGCTCATCTCACCACGTCATCATATCATACTAGGTTATCGTAACTCTGATTCATCAACCGGATGGAGCAGAGGTAACAAACATATATGAATAAGCGAAGCAGATATAAGGTTCTGGCGATGCGCACAAGCAATTCTATGGCAGCTAGGAGCAGTGGATCAGGATATTGAGGCAATGCAGTATATAGGTGAACCATATCTACTAGCATCAAATACTTTGGAATCGAATGCAACATACGAGATTCAAATGTTGTTCGAAAGCATATATGAGCAGATAAGAGGTTATGCTTGCCTTGGTTATAAGAAAACCAGATAAAGATCTTCTTGAATAAGTGCTTGACTTGTCGGTTAGGATCAAGTATTCGCCATTGGATTGTTGGCCCTCACTTCGGAGTCACGTTCTACCGAGGGGAAACAACACCGAAAGAGAAAAACAACAATCAAACATGGCATCGATGCAATGCGCAATATGTATGCATGAGCAAGTTAATGCACTGAAATAAAGACCTAAACATGATCGTTGGGTTGCTAGGGTTCGTATGTCAGTTAGGCAGTTTTACTGAAATTATCCCGAAATGGACCCCGGAGGGGGTTTCGGGCGATTCTGAGAGGGTGTACCATTTTAATTGCTCAAATGAGGTTGAAAACATCATAAACAGGTTGCATTTGTCATTTTGAGCATTTTGGTATATAACTTTTAATTTTCTAATTTTATTGAATAAAAACTTATTTTTCTATTTTTAAATGATTAAACAGTATTAAATAAATGATCATTTTTGGACTTTGTCAAACATGTGTGAAAGTGACATTTTTGGAAAGAGTACATTTTCCTGATCACTCCTATATTTTTACTTTATGTTTCTGATTAAAATATCAGGAGATATTAATTTTACAAAGTTTTATTATTTTCTGGAATATATTAAACACTTTTCTGCTGAAATAGGAAAACTGATATATGACATCAGCATGATACAACAGTGACGTCAGCTTGAGTTCGATCCCTCTGTTCTGCACAAAATCGATCGAAAGACCCCGAATTGATGGGAACCGTTTGCTGCACTAGCTAGAGGAGATCTCCACGAGCCTGTAGGTGGCAGCGGGCGGACCATTTGGTCACCGGAGTAGTCCCGGCGACCAAGAGCACGGCGGCGGCCGGCGGGGCGCGGGTACAGGAAGCTGCGGAGGGGGAGGAGCCAAGGTGAGGGCATGGGGAGGACGGCAACCTCACCGTGAGCGTGTAAGAGGGGTCGAGGAGACCGGAGGGCAGCGGTGGCGCCGGAATCGGCCATGGCGGCGGTGGCCGGAATCGGAGAAGAAACACACGACGGCAGGGATTCCGGCCTTCCTCGAACGATTCCTTTCGCGGGGAGATAGAGCAGGACGAGGTGGTCCTCGTGGTGTGCTCGGAGTAGGCCGGCGCGGTCCTGGGCAGCGCCAAATCGCGGCGGCCGGCGAGCAACAGCAAGTTAGGGTTTGGGTCTTCGGCGCAGGGACAGAGGATGGGGGTAGGGCGAGGCAGGAAGAAAGAGGGAGCCGCGACCTTCTCCTGGCTTATCCACGCAAGGAGAGGAGCACACAGGTGCGTGGCAGATCGACGCGGGTACGGCCTCCACGCAGCTACTCCGACTGTCAAAGGTTGAAGAAGGCGGCTTTGCACAGAACCCCCTGCAGTTTTCGGATTAAACAGAAAAGCCCTTTTCCATTTTTAAAACAGAACAGAAACCATACTTGTGAGGACCTTTTTGCAAAGTAAAAATTTGGCAAAAATACAATTTGGAAAGCTTATAAAATTTCCAACAACACCATGTGTTACTTTGGTGTAATTGAAATGTTTTTCAGAACAAGATTGTAGAAACCAAATTAAGTGCTCTTTGTGAGATTTTCTGAAACCATTTAATTTCATAGATTAAATTGGTTAAAACATGATTTAAATTTGTGGTTTCATGCATGTATGATATGAACAACACCACACACCCTTTGGTAGCAAAATTAGTGATGTTACACTGTATGATGACGATACCGATTGTTTTGTTCTACATCCCCCTTTAAGGTTTGATACATCATATATTCAGTTTATCGAGCAAATACAAAACATCCGGATTCGCCATCATACGTCCTACCGTGCATTTGGTATGCATATTGCACCGAGTAGCCACGGTAGGGCTGTATGATGGTGATACCGATTGTTTTGTTCTACACCCCCCCCCCTTTAACACATCCATCCATGCTTGGGTCAGTGTTCACTTTGAGCTCGGGTAGTAATGTGCAACTATTTGCTTGGTTGTGTTAGGGTGGCGCGTGGCGCGGGAGTTGTGACGCGTGGCGCGGGAGTTGCGACGTGTGGCGCGGGAGTTGTGACGCGTGGCCAGGAGGGCGCGGTATAAACTGTCGCGCCTCGAGCGCGTCTTCTCCTCTCCACGCACCGTCGCGCTTCCACCATGCCTCCGAGGAGGAACAACACCACCGGCTTCCGCGGCGTCCGAGCACGGCAGAACGGAATGTTCAGCGCAGATATCCGCTGGGGGGACGACCGCATCCCCCTCGACTCCTTTGCGACGGCGGCGGAGGCCGCCCCCGCCTGGGACGCGGCGTCCTGGCGCCTCAACCGCCCGCGATCGCTGATGAACTTCAACGACTGCCACACCGTCTGGGAAGCGGAGGCCAGGGCGCCGAAGCCGCAGATTGTCACTGCCGCCGACCATCTCCACCTCCGTCACCGCGCGTTTCAGGGCCTAGTCGACGCCAGGGAAGAACGCGTCGTCCGCGAGTATTACCGGAACAACCCGGGGGAGGAGAGCGCCGACGAGGAGCTCTGGCAGACCCGCGCGGCTGAGCGGGCGGAGCGCCGCCTCGAACGCCACCTCGCGTTAGATGCCGCTCGGGAGGCGAGGACGAGGGCGCTGCAAGAGCTTCGTCGGGCCGACCGCGCCGGCGAAGTCTGGGCCTCCGACGATCCGAGGTGGGGGCCTATCTCGGACATACCATCATGCACCTCCGACAACGACGAGGAGGTCAGCGACGAGTTCGCCGACGACGATGACCCGGAGGAGGTCACCGACGAGTTCCCCGACGACGACGACGAGGAGTAGTGTTCGTATGTTTTCTGTTTTCAATAAAAGTTATGAAATCGGATATTTTATCTCACAAGGTTTTGAGACATTTAAGTAACCTTCTGTTTTCCATGCTTTCCACTCGTTTTCCCAAATATTTTGCAAAGGAGTTAGTCTTAAACACACCAGAGATAATATAATTCACATGATCCATTCAAAAAAGTTTGGTACACAATAAATTATTACACATCAATTCTTCCCTTGTGTCCCTGCTTTCTTACGATTTGGCCGTATCCATGGAGCATCCTCATCATTTAACTTAATGCTTGGGCCAGTGTTGACTTTGAAGGGCGGAATTTCACCAAACATATTATAATCTTCTGACATGTCTGTCTTGTCCTCCACTCCCACGATGTTTCTTTTCCCTGAAAGAACAATGTGGCGCTTTGGATCATCGCATGATGTACTGATCGTTTTCTGATCTTTCCGTTTCCTCGGTTTGCTACTCATGTCCTTCAAATAGAAAACCTGAGCGACATCTTTGGCTAGGACGAATGGTTCGTCAAGGTAACCAAGATTGTCGAAATCCACCATTGTCATTCCGTATTGCTCGTCCATCTTTACCCCACATCCTGTTAGCTTGAACCATTTGCACCGGAACAAAGGGACCTTAAAGGAGGGTCCATAGTCAAGTTCCAATATCTCCTCTATGTAACCATAATATGTGACTTTTTGCCCAATCTCGGTTGCTGCATCAAAGCGGACACCACTGTTTTGGTTGGTGCTCTTTTTATCTTGGGAGATCGTGTAAAATGTATTCCCATTAATTTCGTACCCTTGGTAAGTCGTTATAGTCGAAGATGGTGTCTTGGCCAACATGTACATCTGATCTCCAACATCATTGTCATTCATTAAATGTTTTCGCAACCAACTGCCGAAAGTCTCCATGTGGGCCTTTCTAATCCATGATTCAGGCTTCCCCGGGTTGTCCGAGCGTAAAATATTCTTGTGCTGCTCGAAGTACGGAGCCACCAAGCTCGAATTTTGCAGAACTGTGTGGTGTGCTTCAGTCATAGAATGACCATCCATACATATCGTTGATTTCCTTCCGATCGTGTCTTTTCCACTTAGTCTCCCCTCGTGCCGTGATTGAGGAATACCAATCGGCTTAAGGTCAGGAACATAGTCAATGCAGAACTCAATTACCTCCTCATTTCCATAGCCCTTTACGATGCTTCCTTCTGGCCTAGCACGGTTACGAACATATTTCTTTAATACTCCCATAAACCTCTTGAAGGGGAACATATTGTGTAGAAATACAGGACCAAGAATGGAAATCTCTTCGACTAGGTGGACCAGGAGGTGCGTCATGATATTGAAGAAGGATGGTGGAAACACCAACTCGAAACTGACAAGACATTGGACCACATCGTTCTGTAACCGTGGTAGATCTTCTGGACTGATTACCTTCTGAGAGATTGCATTGAGGAATGCATATAGCTTCACAATGGCTACTCGAACATTTTTCGGTAGGAGCCCCCTCAAAGCAATCGGAAGCAACTGCGTCATAATCACGTGGCAGTCGTGAGACTTCAGGTTTTGGAACTTTTTGTCCGCCATGTTTATTATTCCCTTTATATTCGACGAGAAGCCAGACGGGACCTTCATACTGCTCTGGCATTCAAAAAAATGACCTTCTCTTCTTTCGTAAGAGCGTAGCTGGCACGACCTTGAAACCATTCCGGATGCCGGTCATCTGGGTCTTTCAAAAGTTGCTGGTCCTGCCGTGCTTCCTTTGTATCATTTGTCTTCCCATACACGCCCAAGAAGCTTAGCAGGTTCACGCAAACATTCTTCGTAACATGCATCACGTCGATTGCAGAGCGGACATCTAGGACTTTCCAATACTGTAGCTCCCAAAATATCTGTCGCACCCGGACTTCTAAAGGATACTCGCCGTTCCGTTGAACAGTAGTAGATTGGATTACGGGGCTTACCGGCACCCGCGTCCTCTTACGAGTAGGCCAACACACGTATGTGTGACAACCAACCCCTATCTGTTCAGCGTCGACGTAAACTATCCCATAGAAATCAGGGCACTTCCATTGACGTACTTCAAACCATACACACATGGTACGTCAACGGCGTTGAACAACTGATATCACAATAGATCTCTACGACACAAAAGATTGAAATAAGTTGCAAATGGCGCTCATTAGAGCAGAGATAGCAAATACAATCATCCAGAGGACACATGTCCCAACAATTCATCATTACATCACAGCGGAAGCATTCAAAGGGGTCTGAGTACAGACAAATCCAAATAGGCTTAAGAAGCCGGAAACTGAAATAAAGACGGAGCCCATCCACGATGTCTCGGATCCTGCCCGGGTCCGCTAACTACTCGTCAGCAGCCTCGTCAAACTCCACGTAGTAGCCGTAACCTGGATCCTCGTAAGCGTAGTCTGCGGAAACCACAGCCCCAAAGGGGTCAGTACATAGACGTACTGGCAAGCAAGACTCACAGTTCACCAAAGTGTACCCGTCAACACCAAGTACAGATGACTGGGGTTCAACGGAAGGAAGGGGATATAACAGATGCTGCAACTGGCTGCACTAACCAACTACAGAGATTCTACCACTTCCAACTATCAAAAAGGAGATAAGATCGAGTATTGTAACCAACGGAAGGATAACTTCAAGCAAACCCATCCTGGATCTCGCCCCTTATCCAAAGAAGCAATCCGAGGATAACTCACACAGTTGGATTAAAGATGAATCAAGTTATTGTGTCAATAATCCTATTACTAGTCAAGTTGTTAATCATGGGGTGTGAGATTGTGAATCATTAGGTTTAAGTTGTCCTGAGTACTTGTTAGCCAGTACTTTCACCAAGTTAACCATAACCGCGGAAAACACGGCTTCTCGAGAAGATTATCCCTGCAGGGTTGCACCAATTTGGCCATACACGTATGAATAACCCGCCAGATGGGATGCCTCCCACCAAGCGGGGCACTCAACACAACTCAACTCTTCTTCGCATCAAGCCCAAAGCACCTTGGGCGCACGGCTAATCAAGCCCCGAAGAAAAGGGACCCTCATAGCACTCTAAGACCGTGTCCCCCTATATGCCGACTACGAAAGTTCCACCCTGCGCTGGGCTCGCAAAAACATGCATGCGGCAAATGGAAAACACGAACTAAATGAGATGATTTGGACGAGATGCGAATCAAATCAAATTGAGGGGGGCGCCCATACTCTCTTCCCACATGCGGGTAGTGCGCTCATCATGGATCAGTAGACAAGACCCTTTTCCTATTAGGGTCGACACTAGCAGGCCTCAAAACCACACAGGGCCTCCTGCCGGTGCCTTATCATCAAATTATTATTAACAATACCATTAGCATGATTGATTGATTGATTAAACATCGAGCCCCCATAACATAATAAAGATATAGTAACTGAAAGTAACGGGTAACAGACTCGAGCAAAACAACCTAAGCATGCTAGTAAGACACTGGCTCAATCAATAGGGTGGTAGGAGTGGTGGTGAGGCAATATCAGGGTTAAAGGATTCATGTGATAGGTTCGTAACAGAAACAACTACTACTAAGGCTAGCAGAAATAGACAACGGAAAGTATCGGTAACCAGGGTTGAAAGGAACACAGTGGTTCATGTGAGTGATAACTTGCCTGCAAACTCAGCAGCCGGGTACTGAGCTAGATCCTCAGAAGGGGTGTTGTAAAGATCGTCTGTCTCAACGTCGTCGTCTATTCGAGAAGAAGCAAACAAACAAGACAGAAATATAAACAATCATTATCATGGCATAGTGCACAATCAAAGATGATGCATGACAAGTTAATGGTTGCATCAAAATAAACTAGCTAACATAATAACACAATTTATATGGACCCATATGCAATTGGATTGCATATGGAAAAGGTCCATTGAAATAAGTGGAAACAAATGATTTACAATTAATTATTATGTGAAAGTTGTTAGCATGATGCATGCATGATGTTAACAACAAAATAACAATAAATAGCAATAATGGATGCAAGTGTTAAAGGAATATCATAAGTTTGGAAATTATTTATTAAGTTTGTAAAGTTTGGTTACTTAAACATGTCACACAAACAATTGTTGTTTTCATCAAATTAAAGTGTTCAAAACAATTAACAAAATTTATATTTGAAAAGAACATCAAATTTTAGTTGGATTACATGTTTCAAATTTTGAAATAGGAGTTAGTATGAATTTATTATGACTTAAACAATATTAAACAAGTTTTAATTGAATTTGAAACAAGTTTGAATATTATTTGAATTTTTATTTATTCAAAACATAATTTCAAACTCACATTTGAAAAGTTCACACTTTGATGGTTTGAAAACATATTTTGCATGTTCAAAAATATTTTATATTGAGCAAGTTATGATTTTATCAAATTTAAATGAATTAAACAAGTATTAAATTATTTAGGCAATTTAAATTATTCAAACAATGAAACAAAATTTATATTTGAATAGGTTATTCAAAATGGTATGAAAAACATATTTTATTTGTATTTATTGGATTAGTAATGAATTAGTTATTGAATTTAGCAAATTGCATTTGAAGTATTTGAATTCAAATTTGAATTGCATTTTGAAAATTCAAAACAGGGAACAAATGATACCAAAAGATAGACAATTAAATTTAGACTAGCACACATATTTTATTTTCAGTTTTTAGAGTTATAAAATAAAAGTTATAAGCAAAAGAAAACTAGGGACCAAACTGTGATTTTATTGGACCTGGATTGAAAACAGAAACTGCTAAAACATTTTACACGCGCTGGAACCTAGCCAGTGTCACTGCAGCGTGGGCCTGGGGCCAGCGTGGCGCTGCGCGTGCTTGCGTGGCCGCCAGGGTGGCTGACTGGTGGGCCACTGGCGCAGGGAGAAATTCCCAAAAGAATTGCGCGGCGGGGACTCGAACCCACGACCAAGCGCTAGCGCAAACGGTGCGCTGCCACTGCGGTGGAAATTCAGTTTTGACAGAGATAGCGACGCGGTGAGGTTAACATTCAGAACCAAGTGTTAACTGAATTTCACGCGCGCAAGCAACTGAACTTCGTCAGAGATGCGATCGCCGGCGGTGAGCCGTGGTGGTGCTGCGTGCTGCTGCGACCTGGAGGCGCAAGACTGGGGCAGATGCGTGCAGTGCATGCACGGATGCGATGCCAGGAGGGAGGAGGAGACGGAAGGAAAAGATCGTGGCTCACCGGGGAGGTTTCCGTGGAGGAGCTCGACGGCGAGCGGCAGCGACGTGGACGGCGGCGCGTATCCAGGGGTTCTCCGGGGTGGCTCTGGTGTCTAACCGGAAGAGGGGAGAGTGGGGTTCTGGTTCCAGCGGCTAGGTGGGAGAGTGGGTGGCTACTGCGGTGGCAATCATGGCGGGATCAGAGAGGAAAACGCCGGTGAGTTGCAGAGAAGAAGGAATGTCGACGAGGAGATGGAAAACGGCGGCGGCTCGAGGGGGAAGTAGCAGCCTAGGGTTAGGTGCTGCGCCCTAGGGTTCCGTGGGGGTCTTATAGGGCTCGGAAGCCAAGGGTGGCCGTCGGAGCCCGCCGTACGGCGACGTGGCTGGCTCGGATGCCCGCCGTACGCAAGGATGACGACGGCGCGTTCTAAACGAACCGGTAAGTGAGGCTTAGCGGGCTGGGCTGCGCGCGCGGTAGGCTTAGGTGGGTTCGGCTGGTAGCTGACGCGCGCGCGCGGCAGTTTCTCCTTTTAATTTTTTTTTGCTTTCTGTTTTTTTTGTAGGGTTTGGTTTTGGAAGAAAAAGATAGGTTTTAGTTTAGTAAAAATTCTAGAAAAATTAGGTTAAGCTATTTAGAACATTAGCAAACAAATGCCAAGATTTGTTTGCAAAAAGTTGAGATTTAAATTGTTGTTTGTATTTGAACCAATATTTGAAAGAATTTTAATATTAATTAAACATTATGAAAACAAAGCATTTTAATAGGGTGGCCCCTATGATTTAAATTGATTAAATGAGTATAATTGTTTGGTGAATTTCATAGATTCAAATGGGTACTGATTTGAATAGTTGGTTTGAATTTGAAAGTGATTTAGAATTAATTGATTGAATTACTTGTTTGATTAAAAGCAACAATTTAATGAGTGATCATTAATGAATTATTTGGAAGCAATTGAGGTTTTGATTTGCATTTCTTATTTGGAAAAGATGGTAACAGGCAAGTACGAAAACAAAAGGTTGATTAATGTTTGAACTTCATTATGAAAACAATGCAAACAGAAATAAAACAAATGCAATGAGATGATGACATGATGCATTGCTTTAAATTAAACAAAGAACAAAACAACTAGGGAGTTTTCATACTTGGATGTTACAAAACGCCCCCCCTTGAAGGAATCGCGCCCCGAGATTCCTACTGAGAAATGAAAAGGTCCGGATACTTCTTGCGAAGATCCTCTTCGGTCTCCCATGTTGCCTCTTTATCGGAATGATGCGACCACTGCACTTTCAAGAACTTGGTGCTCTTGTTGCGAGTCTTACGCTCGGTCTCATCGAGAATACGAATAGGGTGCTCCTCATAAGATAGATCATCTTGCAGTTCAATGGAATCATGATCAACTGCACGATCTGGATCTTTGAAACACTTCTTGAGCTGTGACACGTGGAACACATCGTGCACCTTGGATAGTTTTTCTGGAAGTTCAAGACGATAAGCATTTTCTGCCCGCCTTGAGAGAATGTTGAAAGAACCAATGTATCTTGGTGCAAGCTTTCCTTTCACACCAAAACGATGAGTGCCTCTGAGGGGAGTTACATGGAGATATGCCTTATCACCAGGTGCATAGATCATATCCCTGTGCTTGCTATCATAATAGCTCTTCTGACGAGACTGAGCAATCTTGAGATTGTCGAGAATGATACGAACTTTCTCCTCGGCTTCCTTAACAATGTCAGGGCCTAAGAGTGAACGTTCACCAGCTCCAGACCAATTGATTGGACTCCTGCATCTGCGACCATACAGTGCCTCAAATGGTGCCATGCCTAGGCTTGCCTGGTAGCTGTTGTTGTAGGAGAATTCAGCATATGGAAGGCAATCCTCCCATTTCATGCCAAAGGAGAGACCACATGCTCTGAGCATATCCTCGAGAATCTGATTGACTCTTTCGACTTGCCCCTGAGACTGAGGGTGATAAGCTGTGCTGAACAGAAGTTTGGTGCCCAATGCTTCTTGAAAGCTTTTCCAGAAATGAGAAGTGAATATACTTCCACGGTCTGAGCTTATTTCCAATGGAACACCATGAAGAGGAACAACCTTTGCTGTGTAGAGCTCTGCTAACTGGCTAGCTGAGATAGTTTCCTTCACAGCAAAGAAGTGAGCTACCTTAGTGAGACGATCAATAACAACGAAGATTGCATCGTTGCCCTTTTTGGACTTTGGAAACCCAGTAACGAAGTCCATTTCAATCATGTCCCACTTCCACTCAGGAATTTTCAGAGGTTGGAGTAGACCGGCTGTTTTCTGATGGACTGCCTTAACACGTTGACAAACGTCGCATTCAGAAACGTATTGAGCAATTTCACGTTTCATGCCAGGCCACCAATACAGAGACTTGAGATCCTGGTACATCATTGTACTTCCAGGGTGAATGGAGAGAGGAGTTTCATGAGCCTCCTTGAGAATGATATCTTTGAGGCTTTGAATCTGAGGAACTGCAATGCGTCCTTCGAAGAACACAGTTCCCTTGTCATCAATTGAGAAGGACTTGAATTTATCATTGCCTTCCTTGATGTGCTCTACAATCTTCTTGATTTCAGTATCACGAAGTTGTTCAGAATGAATCTTGTCCTCGAGAGTTGGACTGGCTGTCAAGCTAGCAAGGTAACCTTGAGGGACAAGACCAAGGTTCAGCTTCTGGAATTCTTCATGAAGTGGAGGTTGGCTTTCCATGATCATGAGATTATTGCAATATGACTTGCGACTGAGAGCATCGGCCATAACATTAGCCTTGCCTGGAGTGTAAGAAATGGTGAGATCAAAGTCTTTAATCTTCTCAATCCATCTCCTTTGCCTGAGGTTCAGATCTGGCTGAGTGAAGATGTATTTCAGACTCTTATGATCGGAAAAGATTTCAGTTTTGTTACCCAACAAGTATTGTCTCCATTTCTTGAGGGCAAACACAACTGCTGCAAGTTCAAGATCATGTGTGGGATAGTTTTGCTCATGTGGGTTCAACTGACGTGAAGCATAAGCCACAACTTGACGTTCTTGCATAAGAACTGCACCTAGACCTTGGAGAGATGCATCGTAGAATATCTGGAAAGGTTTGGTAGTATCTGGGCCAACCAGAACTGGGGTGGAAGTTAGTTTAGTCTTTAGGAGATTGAAACTTTCATCACACTGCGGAGTCCAAACGAACTTCTTGTCCTTCTTTGTGAGATCAGTGAGAGGTTTGGCAATCTTGGAAAAGTTTTGGACGAAATGACGGCAATAGCTAGCCAAGCCAAGAAAACTTCTGACTTGCTTCACCGTCTTAGGGGGTTTCCAATCAACAATTGCCTTAACCTTTTCCGGGTCAATGGCTATGCCTTTGGCAGAGATGATATGACCAAGATATGCAACTTCTGGAATCCAGAACTCACATTTAGAGAACTTGGCATACAGACGATGCTCGCGAAGTTTCATGAGAGTGAGACGAAGGTGTTCTCCATGCTCTTCCTCGGATTTTGAGTAGACTAGAATGTCATCAAGATATACCACAACGAACTTGTCGAGGTATTCATGGAAGACAGAATTCATGAGTCTTGAGAACGTTGCCGGTGCATTGGTGAGACCAAAGGACATGACGGTGTATTCATATAGACCGTACCGAGTGGTGAAAGCTGTCTTAGGAATATCTTCCTTTCTGATCTTTATCTGATGGTAACCCATCCTCAAGTCCAACTTTGAGAATATTGAGGCTCCAGCAAGTTGATCAAAAAGATCATCGATACGAGGAATTGGATACTTGTTCTTGATAGTTTTCTCGTTGAGAGGACGATAGTCAACCACGAGTCTTTTTGTTTGGTCCTTCTTGGCAACAAACAGAGTTGGGCAACCCCAAGCGGAGGAACTAGGCTGAATGTAACCTTTCTCCATGTACATATCGATTTGCTCCTTCAACAATTTCAGTTCAGGAGGAGCTATCTTGTATGGATGCTTAGAGATTGGAGCAGTACCTGGCTCAAGCTCGATCACGAACTCAACTGCTCTGTCCGGAGGCATCCCTGGCAACTCTTCTGGAAAGACGTCAGGGAATTCACAAACCACCAGAACATTTTCAATTGCAGGAAGGGGTTTGGCATCGAGGTTGAACAGCTGAACAGAACTTGATCCATATGGAGAATAGACTATCTGGCCCGAAGGGTGAGAGAGAGTTATTGACTTTTGAGCACAGTCAATTTTAGCTTTGTGGGTCTTCAACCAATCCATACCCAGAATGACATCAATGTCAGAATTTCCCAGCAACATGAGTGAAGCAAGGAATATGCGACCTCCAATTAGGATTTGATTGTCCTTGCTTATCTTGGAAGTAACCATTTTAGTTCCCGGAGAGTGCACATAGATTTGATTGCTTAGTGGAACCAGGGCTAGATTGTACGTTGTAGCAAAGATCTTTGACACAAACGAATGCGATGCTCCAGTATCAAACAACACTTTAGCTGGAAAAGAGTTTACGGGTAATATACTGAGAACGACGTCAGCAGCTTCCTCAGCTTTGTCGGCCTTGATATGATTCACCCTCGCGGTCCTCCCGACAGGCCTGTTGTTGGAGTTGAAGGCTTTAGCCGGGGGAGCACGAACCATTGCCTGGTTGGTGTTGGGGCGAGGAGGTGGAGGTAGCTGCCTCTGAGTGCACTTATCAGCATAGTGTCCAGTATCCTTGCACTTGAAGCAAGTGACGACACGAGAAGGACATGGCCTTGGCTGCCCCATTGGAACCCTCTGACTCTTCATCTGAGCTGGGTTGGGTGGGCGGGGAGCAAAGCCTGGAGAAGCTTGGGCATATGGAGCCCTAGTGACAGCAGCATTTGGCACCCAGATGCGGCGCTTCTGCGGAGGGGTGGTCATGTTGGAGGAGGAACCACCCTCACGTGAGTGCTTGCGGGACTCTTCGAACGCCTTGCGCCCATTCTCCTCATTGAGCGCGGTGTTCACGAGCTCCTCGAAGTCCTTGCACTTGATGTTGGTGAGAGCGTACTTCAGTTCCGGGTTAAAACCTCGGCGGAACCTTGCCATCTTCTTGGCTTCAGTGGACACCTCATCACCAGCGTATCGAGCGAGACGATTGAACTCGTTCTGGTAGCCAATGACGTCCAGCTTGCCCTGCTTGAGAGAGCAAAATTCCTCACGCATCCTTTCCATGAGACCATCTGGGATGTGGTGCTTCAGGAAGGCATCCTTGAAACATCCCCAGGTGATAGGATAGCCAGCTCTCATGGTCTGGTAGTTCTCCCACCAGGTAGCTGCCTGACCCTTCAGTAGGTAGGTGGCATACTTGACTTTATCCTCCTCAGCAACGTGAGCAATGTCCAGAGCCCTGTTCATCTCCCTGATCCAGTCATCAGCATCCAGAGGCTCACGTGTTGCCACGAAAGCTCTCGGACCCATACTCAGAAACTCCTTGATGCTGACCCGCGGAGCGTTCTGGTTGTTGTGTTGGTTAGCCTGGATCTGGGCCATCTGAGCCACGACCTGAGTCATCTGAGTCAACAGCTCCGTGAGCGGAGGTGGTTCAGGCGGGTTGCTCCTTGTTGGCGGCATCCTGAATAGACATGCATTTTAGCACAACAATAGAAAAGGATAGACTTGGTAACCGAAAAAGAGATTATTCCGACGCATGAATAGATAACCAACAGGTACATCATCACATGTTCGAATACATCAGAATATCCAACAGACCAATACATGGTTCGAAAGCCAAAAGATAACTAAACATAGCTAGGAACGGATACATCGGTACTCCCATGCTCATCACGCAGGACGGCGGTGAGTAGTACGACGAGAGATACGGTGAGGAGGAATCCCCCGGAAGTAGGTAGAACGACGATCCACGTAGATCGGGACTGCTCTGAGAGAAACTCTCGGTGTGGTGAAGTAGAAAGCGTCGTCTCCCTGTGCTCCAAAGCGTGGAATCCCAGTGTAACCAGCTCCGAGGTTGAGGAGTGGACCTCTGATCGGCTCGTAACCTCCCGCATCTGGCAAACTACGTCCAACTGTCTGATGGAAACGTGCAAAGCGCTCATCTCCAACAAAGTCTGTGGTGTACGTAGCCAGACGAGTCAAAGCAAGATAGAGCTGCTCCCTGACTGAGGCTAACTCCTGAGAAAGTGTGGTGGCAACAGCGTCACTGTGCCTCACAAACTGAGCGGTGGTGTGCAGCCTGGTGTTATCATGCTCGTAGACATCCAGGTTGTCGTAGAGGGTGAAGTGAGCTCCCGCTGAAGTGATGTAACCACGGGGGATGTGGCGATAGATAGAATCGTCAAACCCCCAGTAGTCAGCACGGAGGACGGTGAGACTCACGTAAGCTGCCTGCTGCACGGCCATATCCACTGTGGAACCTACTGCCTCGTAGCGGTGGACAACGCTCATGCCATCATCTGACAGAATGTAGACGATAGCCTGGTAGTAGGTCTGGTCAAACTCTCGCTGCTGCTCGTAGACCTGGTACTCTGGTGCCCAATGGAACCCCAGATAAGTGACCATGTCTCTCAGCATCTCCGGATAACCGGCGGTGCTCTCACAACGAGTCATCCGAACCACCTGCGGGAAGAACCTGAGATCCATCTGCAGATGATTTGGGAGGTTGGATTAGACGCCGGTAGAAGAATTGAAGTGGAAAAGCAACAACAAGGTTCAACGGACGAAAAGGATGTTGAAAAGAACAGGATATTGAAGCAACATCGGGAAACACGAGACCAAAAACTCCTGAGGTACTACGGAGAACCCAAAACACGTGAAATCCTAACTTGAAAGTTTAGGTGAGAACAGAAAACAACGTTGCACTTCCTTACCAGAAAAGGGTGGGTGGGTGGGGAAAGAAGAAAAATGGCAGAATTCCTACTCTCACGTTTCATTTTTCCTATATAGCTACAAAATAGTTTCTAGACTCAACTGCGACCAGTAAAAGGGATCCTACAGGCAGACAGGCTCTGATACCATTTGTCGCACCCGGACTTCTAAAGGATACTCGCCGTTCCGTTGAACAGTAGTAGATTGGATTACGGGGCTTACCGGCACCCGCGTCCTCTTACGAGTAGGCCAGCACACGTATGTGTGACAACCAACCCCTATCTGTTCAGCGTCGACGTAAACTATCCCATAGAAATCAGGACACTACCATTGACGTACTTCAAACCATACACACATGGTACGTCAACGGCGTTGAACAACTGATATCACAACAGATCTCTACGACACAAAAGATTGAAATAAGTTGCAAATGGCTCTCATTAGAGCAGAGATAGCAAATACAATCATCCAGAGGACACATGTCCCAACAATTCATCATTACATCACAGCGGAAGAATTCAAAGGGGTCTGAGTACAGACAAATCCAAATAGGCTTAAGAAGCCGGAAACTGAAATAAAGACGGAGCCCATCCACGATGTCTCGGATCCTGCCCGGGTCCGCTAACTACTCGTCAGCAGCCTCGTCAAACTCCACGTAGTAGCCGTCACCTGGATCCTCGTAAGCGTAGTCTGCGGAAACCACAGCCCCAAAGGGGTCAGTACATAGACGTACTGGCAAGCAAGACTCACAGTTCACCAAAGTGTAACCCGTCAACACCAAGTACAGATGACTGGGGTTCAACGGAAGGAAGGGGATATAACAGATGCTGCAACTGGCTGCACTAACCAACTACAGAGATTCTACCACTTCCAACTATCAGAAAGGAGATAAGATCGAGTATTGTAACCAACGGAAGGATAACTTCAAGCAAACCCATCCTGGATCTCGCCCCTTATCCAAAGAAGCAATCCGAGGATAACTCACAGTTGGATTAAAGATGAATCAAGTTATTGTGTCAATAATCCTATTACTAGTCAAGTTGTTAATCATGGGGTGTGAGATTGTTAATCATTAGGTTTAAGTTGTCCTGAGTACTTGTTAGCCAGTACTTTCACCAAGTTAACCATAACCGCGGAAAACACGGCTTCTCGAGAAGATTATCCCTGCAGGGTTGCACCAATTTGGTCGTACACGTATGAATCACCCGCCAGATGGGATGCCTCCCACCAAGCGGGGCACTCAACACAACTCAACTCTTCTTCGCATCAAGCCCAAAGCACCTTGGGCGGACGGCTAATCAAGCCCCGAAGAAAAGGGACCCTCATAGCACTCTAAGACCGTGTCCCCCTATATGCCGACTACGAAAGTTCCACCCTGCGCTGGGCTCGCAAAAACATGCATGCGGCAAATGGAAAACACGAACTAAATGAGATGATTTGGACGAGATGCGAATCGAATCAAATTGAGGCGGGTGCCCATACTCGCTTCCCACATGCGGGTAGTGCGCTCATCATGGATCAGTAGACAAGACCCTTTTCCTATTAGGGTCGACACTAGCAGGCCTCAAAACCACACAGGGCCTCCTGCCGGTGCCTTATCATCAAATTATTATTAACAATACCATTAGCATGATTGATTGATTGATTAAACATCGAGCCCCCATAACATAATAAAGATATAGTAACTGAAAGTAACGGGTAACAGACTCGAGCAAAACAACCTAAGCATGCTAGTAAGACACTGGCTCAATCAATAGGGTGGTAGGAGTGGTGGTGAGGCAATATCAGGGTTAAAGAATTCATGTGATAGGTTCGTAACAGAAACAACTACTACTAAGGCTAGCAGAAATAGACAACGGAAAGTATCGGTAACCAGGGTTGAAAGGAACACAGTGGTTCATGTGAGTGATAACTTGCCTGCAAACTCAGCAGCCGGGTACTGAGCTAGATCCTCAGAAGGGGTGCTGTAAAGATCGTCTGTCTCAACGTCGTCGTCTATTCGAGAAGAAGCAAACAAACAAGACAGAAATATAAACAATCATTATCATGGCATAGTGCACAATCAAAGATGATGCATGACAAGTTAATGGTTGCATCAAAATAAACTAGCTAACATAATAACACAATTTATATGGACCCATATGCAATTGGATTGCATATGGAAAAGGTCCATTGAAATAAGTGGAAACAAATGATTTACAATTAATTATTATGTGAAAGTTGTTAGCATGATGCATGCATGATGTTAACAACAAAATAACAATAAATAGCAATAATGGATGCAAGTGTTAAAGGAATATCATAAGTTTGGAAATTATTTATTAAGTTTGTAAAGTTTGGTTACTTAAACATGTCACACAAACAATTGTTGTTTTCATCAAATTAAAGTGTGCAAAACAATTAACAAAATTTATATTTGAAAAGAACATCAAATTTTAGTTGGATTACATGTTTCAAATTTTGAAATAAGAGTTAGTATGAATTTATTATGACTTAAACAATATTAAACAAGTTTTAATTGAATTTGAAACAAGTTTGAATATTATTTGAATTTTTATTTATTCAAAACATAATTTCAAACTCACATTTGAAAAGTTCACACTTTGATGGTTTGAAAACATATTTTGCATGTTCAAAAATATTTTATATTGAGCAAGTTATGATTTTATCAAATTTAAATGAATTAAACAAGTATTAAATTATTTAGGCAATTTAAATTATTCAAACAATGAAACAAAATTTATATTTGAATAGGTTATTCAAAATGGTATGAAAAACATATTTTATTTGTATTTATTGGATTAGTAATGAATTAGTTATTGAATTTAGCAAATTGCATTTGAAGTATTTGAATTCAAATTTGAATTGCATTTTGAAAATTCAAAACAGGGAACAAATGATACCAAAAGATAGACAATTAAATTTAGACTAGCACACATATTTTATTTTCAGTTTTTAGAGTTATAAAATAAAAGTTATAAGCAAAAGAAAACTAGGGACCAAACTGTGATTTTATTGGACCTGGATTGAAAACAGAAACTGCTAAAACATTTTACACGCGCTGGAACCTAGCCAGTGTCACTGCAGCGTGGGCCTGGGGCCAGCGTGGCGCTGCGCGCGCTTGCGTGGCCGCCAGGGTGGCTGACTGGTGGGCCACTGGCGCAGGGAGAAATTCCCAAAAGAATTGCGCGGCGGGGACTCGAACCCACGACCAAGCGCTAGCGCAAACGGTGCGCTGCCACTGCGGTGGAAATTCAGTTTTGACAGAGATAGCGACGCGGTGAGGTTAACGTTCAGAACCAAGTGTTAACTGAATTTCACGCGCGCAAGCAACTGAACTTCGTCAGAGATGCGATCGCCGGCGGTGAGCCGTGGTGGTGCTGCGTGCTGCTGCGACCTGGAGGCGCAAGACTGGGGCAGATGCGTGCAGTGCATGCACGGATGCGATGCCAGGAGGGAGGAGGAGTCGGAAGGAAAAGATCGTGGCTCACCGGGGAGGTTTCCGTGGAGGAGCTCGACGGCGAGCGGCAGCGACGTGGACGGCGGCGCGTATCCAGGGGTTCTCCGGGGTGGCTCTGGTGTCTAACCGGAAGAGGGGAGAGTGGGGTTCTGGTTCCAGCGGCTAGGTGGGAGAGTGGGTGGCTACTGCGGTGGCAATCATGGCGTGATCAGAGAGGAAAACGCCGGCGAGTTGCAGAGAAGAAGGAATGTCGACGAGGAGATGGAAAACGGCGGCGGCTCGAGGGGGAAGTAGCAGCCTAGGGTTAGGTGCTACGCCCTAGGGTTCCGTGGGGTCTTATAGGGCTCGGAAGCCAAGGCTGGCCGTCGGAGCCCGCCGTACGGCGGCGTGGCTGGCTCGGATGCCCGCCGTACGCAAGGATGACGACGGCGCGTTCTAAACGAACCGGTAAGTGAGGCTTAGCGGGCTGGGCTGCGCGCGCGGTAGGCTTAGGTGGGTTGGGCTGGTAGCTGACGCGCCCGCGCGGCAGTTTCTCCTTTTAATTTTTTTTGCTTTCTGTTTTTTTTTGTAGGGTTTGGTTTTGGAAGAAAAAGATAGGTTTTAGTTTAGTAAAAATTCTAGAAAAATTAGGTTAAGCTATTTAGAACATTAGCAAACAAATGCCAAGATTTGTTTGCAAAAAGTTGAGATTTAAATTGCTGTTTGTATTTGAACCAATATTTGAAAGAATTTTAATATTAATTAAACATTATGAAAACAAAGCATTTTAATAGGGTGGCCCCTATGATTTAAATGGATTAAATGAGTATAATTGTTTGGTGAATTTCATAGATTCAAATGGGTACTGATTTGAATAGTTGGTTTGAATTTGAAAGTGATTTAGAATTAATTGATTGAATTACTTGTTTGATTAAAAGCAACAATTTAATGAGTGATCATTAATGAATTATTTGGAAGCAATTGAGGTTTTGATTTGCATTTCTTATTTGGAAAAGATGGTAACAGGCAAGTATGAAAACAAAAGGTTGATTAATGTTTGAACTTCATTATGAAAATAATGCAAACAGAAATAAAACAAATGCAATGAGATGATGACATGATGCATTGCTTTAAATTAAACAAAGAACAAAACAACTAGGGAGTTTTCATACTTGGATGTTACAATATCGATTTCTTTTTCCACATGGGTACGTGCCCGTCAACTCCCTGCGGAACTGATTGTCCGCCAGGACCCTTTCCAAAGATGACTTTCAAATCCTTGACCATATCAAATATCTCAGCTCCAGTACGTTCCGCAGGCTTCGGCCGGTGATCTGCCTTGCCGTTGAAATGCTTGCCTTTCTTTCTTACGTTATGATTTCGGGGAAGAAATCGACGATGACCCAGGTACACGTTCTTCCTACAATTATCCAAAAATACACTTTCAGTCTCATGTAAGCAGTGCGTGCATGCTTTGTATCCCTTATTTGACTGTCCCGAAAGGTTACTGAGAGCAGGCCAATCGTTGATGGTTACAAAAAGCAACGCTCGTAGGTTAAATTCCTCTTCTTTGTGCTCATCCCACACAGGTACACAAGGTCTGCCCCATAATTGTAAAAGTTCATCAACTAATGGCCTTAGGTACACATCGATGTCGTTGCCGGGTTGCTTCGGACCTTGGATGAGCACTGACATCATAATGAACTTCCGCTTCATGCACAACCAAGGAGGAAGGTTGTAGATGCATAGAGTCACGGGCCAGGTGCTATGGCTGGAGCTCTGCTCGCCAAAAGGATTCATGCCATCAGTACTTAGACCAAATCTTATGTTCCTTGCGTCAGCTGCAAAATATTTGAACTCTCTGTCGATCTTTCTCCATTGCGTTCCATCAGCGGGGTGTCTCAACTCCCCGTCGGACTTACGGTCCTCTTTGTGCCATCGCAACAACTTGGCATGCTCTTTGTTCCTGAACAGGCGTTTCAGCCGAGGTATTATAGGAGCATACCATATCACCTTGGCGGGAACCCTCTTCCTGGGTTTCTCGCCCTCAACATCGTCACCAGGGTCATCGCCTCTGATCTTATAACGCAATGCAGTGCATACAGGGCATTCATTCAAATCCTCGTATGCACCGCGGTAGAGGATGCAGTCGTTAATGCATGCATGTATCTTCAGAATCTCTAAACCTAGAGGGCACACAACCTTCTTTGCTTCGTACGTACTGGCGGGCAACTCGTTATTCTTCGGAAACATATTCTTCAACATTTTCAGCAAATTTTCAAATGATGAGTCAGCTACACCTTCCTGTGCCTTCCATTTCAGCAAATCCAGTGTGCAGCCCAGCTTTTTCAGAATATTGTCGCATCCTGGGTACAGCGACTTCGTGTGATCCTCTAACATGTGATCCAAATTCTCACTCTCCTTGTCAGTTTCGCAGCGTCTCCGTGCATCAGCAATGGTCCGACCAAGATCATCAGCGGGCTCATCATGTGCCTCTTCTTCACCTTCACCAAACCCTTCCCCACCTTCGGCATCATCCTCCATGAAAGTATCACCGAAAGCGTCATGATAGTTGAAATCGATATCATCCTCTTCTTCATCTTCTTCCATTCTAACCCCTCTTTCTCCATGCTTGGTCCAACAATTATAGCTTGGCATGAAACCGTGCCGAAGCAGGTGCATGTGAACGACTCTTGAGGAGGAGTGACCCTTCTCATTCTTACATTCAGCACATGGACAGATAATAAAACCTTGCTGCTTGTTCGCATTTGCCACTACGAGGAAATCTTTAAAACCCGTAGTGAACTCGCCGGAGAGTCGGTTACCGTACATCCATTGTCGATTCATCTGCATTAACCATCATGCATTTGTTAAACTAACTAGCTGGAAATAATACAAATCATGAAAGGTTCAAGTTGCTAACCGCGATCGCGGAGGTAAAATAAATGAAAACGCTCAAGTGCGGCTCGGACACTTCATATCATGTGTGTTTCATGCTATCGGGCATTTCATCGAACACCTTGTGTGCATAGTAGGAACCAAAAGCATACCCACCACCCCTTGTGAATGTTGTGAGCAGAAGTGACACCAAATGTGGCTAAGTGCAGTGAGCTGAGTCCCTATATAGGGATGGGCCTTTAGTCCCGGTTCACCTGGACAACCGCGGCTAAAGGCCTTGGGGACCTATTAGTCCCGGTTGGCCTGGCCAACCGGGACTAAAGCCCCTCCCGTCCGCCAGCTGTGGACCGAGCGCGCTGGGCCCACACTGTTGGTCGCGGGTCTCCTCCCGAACCGCGACTAGAGACCCCTATAGTCGCGGGTCGATACTTTTGGGGACTAATGGGGGCGTATGGAAGGCCTATTTTCTACCAGTGATACAAGAGGTATATAAAGGTGTAAAACCAATAGACAAGGTAGAATTCAGATCCAACTCGGCAACAACTCATACCGTCACACTCCACTCTACTATTGAGAAGTTCGGCCTTTAACAGTACAAGTGATTTGGATCATTGAAAAAAAAACATAATATCTATCTTCCCTACTTGATTTTGTACAGATAATCAAAGCAATCTGCAAAATCGCTCCCCTTTTTTGTAGGAAAACAGACGTATTGCAGATATATCAATTGTTGCATTGCAACTGAATGTTTTCAAAACCGAGGCAGGTTCACTATAAATCATCCACAATAATAGGCAAGGTTAATATAAATTCTATCTAAACATCATGTGGAAGGAAAGGGAAATGATTTTTTTTTTAGATAAAAGGCATCTTATGCCCAACTTTAAATTAATAAAGCCCCAAGGTTTCGGTTCACAGGTACGAACGAAATAAAACATGCTGAGGCGTACAGCTTAGCCGAGATGAAAGATATGGGGCCGGCCTCCCCAGGACAGACCGGAAGCGAAAGCTACGGAGGCGGGGGTGGTGGTGGGGGCAGCAAGTCGCGGAAGATGCGCTTGAGCCCGGTAGCCAGCTGGAGGAGCGCCGTCTTGTCAGTTTCCTTTGCGAGATTTGCCCAAACCTGCACAAACAAGGACATTTTGAAAATAACGTCAGCCGGACGTTTCGGGGCCGTCGCCTCAATGGCGAGTTTATTACGGATAAGCCAAAGAGCCCAACTAAGCGCCGCAAACAGTACCCAACTGGTGCGGCGTTGACAACCCAGCAGAGTTTGATGAATGGCAAAGAACTGAGGGAAGGAAGCCGGGCTCCAACTACACCCAAGTAGCTGTCTGACCGCACTCCATCCCAATTTGGCGAGGGAACACTGGAAAACTATGTGGGCGGAATCCTCCACCGCACCGCAGAGGGCACAAAGCCGACGCGCCGGTTCGGAGTGCCCAAATAATCTAGATCGCGTCGGGAGTCTATCTAGTGCGAGCTGCCAGATGAAGATTTTAACTTTGAGGGGGAGACGCGCGGACCACATCTCCTGGCACATGGCAATAGAGGCGCCTTGCACTAGTTTCTGGTACATTGAAGCCACCGAGAAGCGGCCCGAGGGCTCAAGGGCCCAAGAAACGGAGTCTGCCCCAGGCAAGAGGCCCACCTCTGCCAGCTCGACGTTCAGCTCCCGCCATTGAGCCGAGCACTGAGGGGAGAAGTTACGCCTGAAACGCAGCCCCTCGGGAGAGAAGGCCGCAGCGACCGAGATGGAGGGGAGTTCGCAGATCTCAAAAAGAAGAGGGAATCTATCCCTAAGTGGCCCCTCCCCAGACCACCAATCAGTCCAGAAAAGGGTCCGCCTGCCATCCCGGACGACAAACTTAGCACCTAATTTGAAGAGATGTTTGACTTTATGGAGGCTGTTCCAGAATTGGGATCCCCCCCTGGGATCCGCAGCGAAGATGTTCGGAGCATCTGGATATTTGGCGCGAACAATGGTTCGCCAAAGCGAGTTATCCTCCTGGAAAAGCTTCCAAACCCATTTTAGAAGCAATGCCTTATTCATTAACTTGGTGTTGGTCAGCCCAAGACCCCCACAGTTTTTGGGCCGGCAAACCGCCGGCCAGTTAATCATGTGGCACTTCCACTTGGGGCCCGCGCCTTCCCAGAAAAACCTAGCCCGGATTGAGTCAAACTTCTCGTGCACCCTGTCTTGCACCAAGAAGAGACCCATGACGTACGTAGGGAGCGCCTCGAGGCAGGCATTGGATAAGATCAACCTTCCTCCCGAGGAGAGTAATCTGCCCATCCATACCTCCACCCTCGCTCCAAGCTTATTAATCAGGAACCTCCATTGCTCGATGGTAAGTTTTCTGTCCGAGATCGGGAGACCGAGATACATGAAAGGGAAAGAGCCTAGCTTGCAGTTGAGCATGTTGGCTACGCGGGTCTGTTCGGTCAGGTTCTCCCCAAGAACAAAGACCTCAGATTTATGGAAGTTGATGCGGAGTCCTGACATCTCCTCAAAGCATAATAGTAGGAATTTCAGATTGGCGATGTCTAGGTCCTTGTTTTGGATTAGGATGATGGTGTCATCGGCATATTGGAGATGTGAGAGCCCCCCTGGAATCAAATGGGGGACTACCCCGGAGATGTGACCCGCAGAACAAGCTGCGGATAATAAGACCGAGAGGGCTTCGGCAATAAAATTGAATAGGAGTGGGGAGAGGGGGTCCCCCTGGCGCACCCCTCTCTTGTTCCTGAAGAAAGGACCGATCTGTCCGTTTATTGATATCGCTGTCTGTCCTCCGGAAACTAGCTGCTCGATTCTATGGATGAATCCTTGGTCGAACCCTTTTCGACGAAGGACCTCCAGAAGGAAGGACCAGTTGACGCGGTCGTAGGCTTTTTCGAAGTCTAACTTGAGCAGGATACCTCCCAGCTTTTTCACCTTAAGCTCATGCACCACCTCATGAAGGGCTAGTGCACCATCGAGGATGAAGCGGCCTTTAAGGAACGCGGTTTGATTTGGGCTTATCACACGGTTAGCAATTGGGTCGAGGCGGGATGCAATGGCTTTGGAGATGATCTTGAAGATCACGTTGATCAGGGCAATGGGTCTGAATTGGGAGATCTGGTCAGCCCCTTGGATCTTCGGAATCAGCGAAATAACCCCAAAGTTCAACCGGGAAACGTCTACCCGCCCTAGCATGAAGTCGTTGAGCATATGCAGCACCCCTAGCTTACATAGAGGCCAGCAACGCTTAAAGAAGGCGATAGGGAACCCATCCGGACCAGGGGCTGTGTTTTCCTTCATATCCCACACCACAGCCTCCAGTTCCGCCTCTGAGAAGATGAGGAGGAGACTTTCGTTTTCTTCCCAAGAAACGCGTCTCTCCCCGCTCCAGATGTTTGGGGCCAGTACAAGTCTGCGGGTGGGATCCGTACCCAGCAGCTCGCGGTAGAATTCGTAAATATGCGCTTGGATTTGTTGAGGATTGCGGATGAGACCCTCCGGAGTGCGGAGCGAAGTAATGACACATTTTCTCCTTCTCCCATTGTCCACGGCGTGAAAATAGGCCGTGTTTGCATCCCCTTGCAGGGCCCACTTTACCCGCCCTCTTTGGCGCCAATACTCCTCCTCCTGCTGGTAGATTGCGAGTAATTGGTCTTCGAGGTAGTAGCGGAGAGCCCACTCATCCTCGTCAATGCCCACCGAGTCCGCTTTATCGTCCAGAGTTTTGATTTGGGCGAGGAGGCTCAGTTTTCTAGCTCGCTCTTCTCTACCTTGGTTGCGACTCCACCCTCTTAGGTATTGTCGCAGCCCCCCGACCATGTGTTTCCACCAGTCTAAGATGTCGCGGCCCCCCGCCTGCGCCATGAGCCTGGTCCAAAGAGTCTGGAGGAGGTCTTTGAAGTTCGCCGCTTCGAACCAACCTAGTTCGAAGAAGAATCTGTTAGAGCGGATAGGCGGGCCCTCGCCCGAATCCCAGATAAGTGGACAGTGGTCGGAGCCAAGGATTGGGTCCGCGGAGAGGGTCGACAGGGGGAAGTGGACGTCTAGAGTAGGGTCGATCAGAACTCTGTCCAAAACGCATCGCACCAGATCACGCTGGCGGTTCGTCCAAGTGTACCTTGCTCCAGACCGTGGTACCTCGGTGAGAGCCCAAACCGCAATGTGGTTGTTAAACATCTCGATGCGATTCCAGTTGATGTTGTCATTATTCTTGTCCTCCGCCCCTCTAAGAAGATTAAAATCGCCGCCCATGAAGACGGGGAACCGGGCCGCGTCAACCTTAGCCGACATCTCGGCAAGAAACGAGGGCGAGTCCGCATGTCTGGCCGGCCCGTACACCCCGATGAACGTCATGAATTTATTTTCCTTGCGGATTAAGCAATTAACGCTTATGAAAGATTGACCCCTGTCAATATTTTCTACCTCGAACACGCTGTCGCGTAGACCCAAGAGAATGCCGCCTGAGTGTCCCGAGGCGGGTAGCCAACACCAGAAGAATTTCTCACCGACCTCCAGGCTCTGGAGTTCGAAGTCAGAGAAGTCATGTTTTATGGTTTCTTGGAGAACTAGAATGTCGATCTTGTGTTGTCGGAGCAGTTCCCGGATTAGGGTTCGGCGCCCCTTGCGGCCGAATCCTCGGATGTTCCAAAAGAGAATACGCATTTAAAACGGCATCCCCTCGGCCCGTGCTTGGCGGGTCACTGGGCGCCGTCCTAGCGGCGCCGCAGATTTCGAGCGTTTTCTAATGGGCTGGGGAGAGGTGCAGGGACCTCGCCTGGTCTGGAGCTACCCATAGCTAAGACTGTTTCGTGTGGGGGAAAATCCTCGGGTTGCGGAGTGGAAGTGGAAGCCCGTTTATTAAAAGTTGGCGCGGACGCCGCAGCGATGGATGCTACCGTCAATTCTAAGTCCGGACTCGAGGCCACCCCGGCCCCAGCCGAGGGGCACGAATCGGGAGCCCCTGGTTCTGCCGCCGCCAAAGCCGCGTCCGCCTCCGCACGCACCCTAGCGAGGTTGGCTTGGGCCAGTTCGTTGGCCCTAATTAGCGAGATCGTTTCGGTTGGGGGGCCAGCTGCCGATTGAAACATAATCCCGCAGTCTTGCGCCACTGTCAGCAAGTGGCCATTTGGTAAGTTGTGCAGAATCGCGAAGATGGGGTCGTCGGGCGTACCTGATGACAGCTTGGGAGGGGCCTCCGCCGTCTTCTCGGCCGCACGGCGAACCGCCTTGGACAGCACTTCGTCCGCGGTCGAGCCACTTGCGCGCACGCTCATCTTGGTGGTCTCAACCACGGTCGCCTTCGTCCGCAAGCCCTTAGCTACCGGCGCAGAGAGCGCCAGCACCGACCCACGAAGGGGTCCCAGGATCACCGTCGGCGGCGGGGCCGGGCGCGCCGTGTCCGGGGATTCCTCCACTACGGCCACCAGGTCCGGAGCAGCCCCTGGCAGACTGGGGCGCGACGGGCGGTCTTGGTTTGCTTTGCTGCGCCGTTCCTTGGCGATGGTCGCAGATGGCGCCGGAGAGAAGTCCAGTCGGCGAATCTTGGACTGTGCGAGGTCCGCCCCGTCCCCCCTGGATGAGGAGACGTCGATGTTGGCTGAAGGCGAGAGGAGAGTGGCGTCGCTGGCCAGCGAGTGGGCGGGAGCTTCAGACGATAACTCCAGTTGCGCCGCGGAGACGATGGCACCAAGCGACATGAAGATGTCCCCGTCGTCCGTCAAATTGGAGCCATACTGGGAGAAAGTGGACTTTGGGAGGACGGGGACTGCCGTGGGAGGCCGAAGCGATATTGTGGTTCCCCCCGCGGGCAGGTCACAGCCCACCCCCTCCTTGGCGCCGGCACTGGAGCTCTTCGTGGGCAGAGAGTTTTCCCTGGCGCGCTCCCGCTCGCGTGACTTCCGGCTGTCCCAGTCCTCACCATCCTCGTCGGAGGACTGGGAGTCCTCGTTAGCGTGATCCTCGTCGTCTTCACGGGGGTGGCTAGGTGGGGGAGGGGGAGCGGGCGGCTTGGGCTTGTCCGAGTCGAGTTCCACCGCAATACGATAGCCTTGCAGGTTGACGAACAGAGTGATGGCGTCCGGGAGCGCCACCGGCTCGCGGCAGGCGAAGCGCATGCGGATCGGCACCCGGTCGCCGACCAAGGAAGGTCGGTCCACCTCGAGAGGAACTCCTATATCCAGGGTAGCCCCCAACAGATAAGTTTCATCACGGAACGGTGGGGGGACGTCCAACAGCCGGACCCATACCGGTGTCAAGGACTCGGCGGCTCTCGGATCCCCCACCGCCTCGGAGACGACGGCGCGAAACTCCGTGATGGGAAGGACCAACCCGCCCCCACGGGTGGCCATGCGCAGAAGCTCACGTGAAGGGAACACCAGTGAGAATTCAGTGTGACTAATTTGACGGACTTGCCAATTCCAAGTAACGTCGTCGGTTAACTCTTTGAACTCTTCCTCCACTTCTTCAATGGTAAAGTTCCCTTTGTCGATGACGACCGTGGCCGCGTTGGGGGTTGCTTTTGGCATCTTCTCGATTGGAACTGACAGGTGGAAGAAATCGCGTCCCCTCGGACCGGCTCCCACCCAGATCAGCTTGCTTTGGGCCGCCCCGGGGCACATCGCGGACCAATGACCTTTGACTTCACATTTGATGCAGAAGGGTTCGCCCTGACACGACGCCTGGTAGTGGCCAGGTTCACCGCACTTGAAGCACACCGCTTTAGAGGTGTCGGCCGGTGCCAGCGGCCCTCCCCCGACCGGCGTTGAGTTCAGCCCCGAGAGCCTCGGAGGAGGGCGAGCCCCCGCCCTTCCCCCCTCACGGCCCCGCGCCGGTGGGATCGCGATCTGCGCCCGCAGCCGGATCTCGTCCTGTCTGTCCGCGTCAAGACGCCGAAGCTCTTCCTCGCGATTCCTTTGGCCGCGCCGGGAGGCGTCCCTGTCGCGCTCCCGGTCGAGCCGCTGCCGCAGATCCACTTCCTGGCCACGGTCCCCACCGCGGCCAAGGTCACGCTCGTCCAGAGTCCTCTTGCCTCGCCGCTCGCCCGAGCGCCGGTCGCGATCCATGCGCACCAACCGGTAGGAGAGCTCGCCTGAGGGGGAGAGGACCGGGATGAGTTCCTTCGCACTGGAGAGAAGACGGCGCGATAGGGAGTTGGAGGTCGAACGAGCAAGTGCGGGATTTAGGGTTTCCGGCGTAAGCCACCGCCAGTTATATCCTTGACGAGTAGTGGGCTGTGCCCCCCCCCCCCCCCCGGCAGACGAGGCCGCACCCAAGCTAGGCCCATGAACCGGTACCGCCAGGGGCTCACGAACCGGTAGCGCGGGGACAGAAGGACGTGGCAGGTTCCCCGCAGCTGGGCCCGGCCCAACCGAGCCCCCCACGCGCGAACGCTGCCTGGGCCGCGGCCCAACCACTTGCCACCCCTCTTCGAACTCTCCGCCCGACGGGGGAAGGGCACCCGCGTCCGCCGCCGTCGCCAAGCTCGACGACCGCCCTCCCGGCGAGCACCGTAAGACGCAGGAGGCGTGCTCGCCCACGACACCAACCTCCATCTCCAACTCCGGGGACGCCGCCCCCACGGGCCTGGGAGTCGTCCTTGTAGCAGCACCCGACCCCAGCGCCGGAATCACCACTTCCACCTCGCCGATCTGCAGCACGGACGCCGGCGAGCTCACGGTCCCCTCGAACGAATTGCTCACCGTCGAACTCAGCGGCGGAAAGTCTCCCGCACAAAGAACCGCGTCGTAGGGGCCGGGCGGGCACAGAGGAGCGCCCTGCAGCTCTGCCGCGCCCGCGCCCGCCAGATCTGCGGCCAGGGCCCGCCCCTCCATGTGCCCCGGCGAGTCAACAGGCCAGGCCACGCCGCTCCCCAGCGAGCCGACGGGACCTGCCTCCATGTCTTCGCCAGCGGAGCGATCTCCCAGATCTCCGCGCGTGTCCTCCTCCGAGCCCTCCGATGCGGCCGCCCCGGCCAGATCGCTGTCCTCCGCGAGGTCTGCCAGCAGCACCCGGCACCGGCGGCCTCGCCGTGGTCTCTCCTTCGAGCCCGCCCGCGGGGAGGAGCGGGGGCGAACCCTATCGCCCCGCGCATCTCCAGTCGCCACAGCCAGGCGACGCGTGAGACACATCGCGTCCATCCTACAGTTTCTCCAGCACCTTTACCTCAGGGAAATGATTCTAATTGAAGGACTTTTAAAGTGGTAGCTTGGGCCAACCTTTTCATGCTACTAGTACATATTGAAACACAAATTACAGTGGAAGTAACTAACCACAGAGCAGAGTACATTTGCAAAATAAAACATACACGTATCAGACTACCAAGAAGAATAATAGTAAGAACATAACACATGTAGTACATCTCAAAACAAGGCAGGGACCGAGATACTAGGTCGAGCTTATTGCAGCAGTTGTAGGAAGGTGCACCAACTCCACAACAGGTCGATTTGGATGGTTCTCAAGCTCAATCTCAAGATTTAGCTTCAGCTGATTAGCAGCGGAACCATTAAGAAGTAAGACTCGTTGGAGACTTTGTAGGTTCTCCAGGCCAGAGAACTCACACCGTAGCGAGAAACCACAACAGTCGATCTTGAGCAGCTCAAGATTATCCATTGTCCTTGATCTAAAATACAAGGTCCTGACGTCGATAGAACTATGCTCCATAGCAATCTCGAGGACCTTGACCTTTTCAATAGAGAGATTGAAATAAAGCACCCTAAATAGGTCCACCTTGATACGAAGAATACACAGTTGTGGCAGCTCATTAAGGAATACATTAGTGCTTTCTTCAAAAGTTTCCATCTCCAAGTGTAACTTTGAGAGCTTGCGAAACCGGTCGCTCCACACTGGCAACCTGTCCTTAAGCCCATAAATTTTAAGGCTCCGCAGGTTCTCCAAAAACAAGGCCGTACCATTACCATCACCATTCAGGTCTTCCAAGCAATATTCATTGCCCTTCATCAGATGTACTGACAGGGATTCCAGATGGCCATGATCCCTGATTGCAGAGAAGAAATCTTTGACGTTGTCGTTGTTGATCCCACACACTGCAAGCTTGCGCAACTGTGTTAGACTGCTTAGATCTTCCACGAATGCCTTCAAGCTTGAATCAGTGACATCGACGACACCAAGAGTGTGCAACCCCGTCATTACTCTAATCCCACTGGGAACCTCAACACCGATACAGAGTGGTAAATTGGACGAAAATGGCGTGACGTTAATAAGGGTGTGTGGGTCGGCATCGCCGGCACGAATGTACTGCAGCTTATGTAACTTGGACAAGCTAGCTGGGAAGGTGACTATTGATGTGCCCCTGGCATCAAGAGTTTCAAGCTGCCTCAGATCACCTATTGAACTTGGCAGACATGTGAGCTTCATGCATCTTCGTAGAGACAGGAACTTGAGGCGGCGTAGCAACTTAATTATCTTCTGAAGATCTTCATTTTCTACACCATGTGCATCCTCCAGATCAAGGACCCGAAGAACCTTCATACCTTCTGAGAGGAAGAAAGACTCCCACCTCCCAAAAATTGTCAACGACCTTAGCCGAGATAAGTCGATGCTCTCAAACTCAACTCTACTCCTCTTCCAGCTTCCCAGTATGACAAGGTGACGTCCTGTGCGTGGTGTCGTCATAGCACAACCCCCCAACTCAACCAGAAGGTTCTCTTCAATTCGCCTTGAGACGATGTACTCGCGGATAAAATTATTAACACGAAACATCACCATCCTTGTGTCAATGTATGTGCTTGTGGCTAGTTGTGGTAGTTGTTGGACTATGTTCAATTCAAGGAGCTCAGAGAAGTTATTTTCCCCTCCCTCCTCCTCTGAATTATCATTGTTGTCTATGGAGTAACCTTCTGCAATCCACCGCCTTATTAGTCTCCTCCGCCGAATGTTGTGGTTCGGTGGAAAAAATGACAAGTAAAAGATACAAGACATGAGGGAATCCATCAAACTGTATAGGACGGAATGCATCTGACGAAATAGACGCCGTAGACTATAAAACTCCGGCTTGGTCTCCAGGTGGCTTATAAATTTTCCATTCAGAAATTTCACTGTATCAAGCCATGTGAGCGTCTTTGTTGCCAGCAAGTGAGCGATGGCAACTATTACTTTCGGAATTCCTCCACACTTCAAAATAACTTCTTTTAGCTCAACACTTCCATGAAGCTTTATAAGGGATGTTGGATTGTCGTTCATTTGTACCTATGTTGTTACATGATTAATGTCAACTGCATTGGATCATTATGTGGTAATGCAAGCATAAATTCAAGCGAATAATAAGAAAATTAAATTATCCATTCATGCATGTGTATTAAAAAAATGCTAAAATGCCGGTGCTACAAATATAAGGGAAAGTGGAAATAAATTTTATCACTTAGCTAGGATAAGGATCATAATGAGATAACCGGGAAATATCTAGATAGACTTATGCATGATGCTATTAGCTTGCATATTGGGAAGACCTCCCTAAAACCAAAGTTTAAAATAGCGGGCTATTGCATATAGCCCCGACGATTTCAGAAACTGCGAAAGGCTATAGCCGGGCTATAACCAAATAACCGTTTTGTTAAAATATTTGAAAAATATTAATATTTAGACAACATATAATCGTATATATATTCCCATTTAAAAAACCATTTCAAAAAAATATAATCATATATATACCATTATTCACATATTCATAATGTAATAACATAATTATATAAGATGTACGAGTAATTAGAGGTTTAAATAGTAGTTATTCATGACACAGTTCAATAGTCATGAAACAAGGTCGCTCTGGGACGCGCTCGCACCTCACAACAAACGTCTAACCATCAAGAGTGGTTGATTTGGGCTCCGAAATTGGCCGAGTTGACAAATTTTGGACCAAATTTTTTGGTTCCCCTGGATGGCATATAGCCGGGCTAAGGGGCTAAATTGGGGCAATATCCATTTAGCTGGGCTATTATCCAATCAGGCTATGAAGGGTCTAGCTGTAGCCCCGAGCCTCTCGGAAGGCTATAGCCGGCTATTTAAAACTTTGCCTAAAACACAATATACTGCCAACTCCATAAAAACATGTTATAACCTAGGTAAGTACAGAATGACCGGATCCCATCTACACTCACTATAACATGGTCGAAGTGAATATCTGAAAAGAAAAAAAGATTTATGACAGCCAATAATTAACTCTTCTTTCTTTGATTGCACGCAAATATATTTCTGAGAGCACCACTTAAAACAAGACCTCCATCCCACTATGCTAATATAATGTACAATATTTGTGAGCTTGATCATGGGCTTGTAGAAAGGGGAAAGAGGTTTTGTTAAATAGCAGCTACATAAGTTCTGCATGTAAATTTCATATAATATTACGCTTCGTGAGTAAATAGTATTTGAGACAAAATTTTAAATAGTGGTATATAGCTTGACCATAGCGGCACTATTGCGGTTTCTAAATTGTGCTTCTAAGTGCATTCGTGTGTTAAAAGTTACCATTGACCCTAAATAGCGAGGTATATCTTTTTTCGCATGTCACCCCTAAGTGTCTTAGCCCGTTGTTCATAACTATGGTTTTAGAAGATTTTTACCTCACTACATCCTAAAAACGAGTGGAACTTTTGCATAATTTCCTTTGTGCTTTAGCATCACTGGTAGAAAAAAGGCCTTCCATACGCCCCCATCAGTCCCCAAACGTTGCGCACCGTGACTAATGAGTATTTAGTCCCGGGTCGGGAGGAGACCCGCGACAGAAGGTCATGCGTCGCGGGTTGGGAAGCGCGTTGAGGGCATTAATTCCGGTTGGCTTGGCCGCCCGGGACTAATGGTCCTTTAGTCCCGGTTGGCGTGGCCACCCGGGACTAAAGATCAAACTGCTCGCCTCCCGCGCGGCGGTTTTTATTTCGCGAGCGAGGCAGAAGGGTGCCATTGCTACAGTGCGCGTCCGAGTCTCTGTTTCTTCCTCTCTTCTCTTCTCTTCCCTCTCTTCGATCTTCCTCCACCAAGCACACCATGGCTGAAGTTTGGGAGAGATACACGGGTCCCACACCATGCGTAAAGCATCTCGACGTGTGCTACACCAGCAGTTGCGAGAGTCTCCCCGGTGCTCTTGGGCATTTGACCACTCTCTATTTCTCCTCTCCCGATGAACACCGGTTCTTCGGGCTTGATCTGGAGTATACGGCGGATCAACGGGATGTTGCCGTCATCCAGATTGCGTTCAAGGAGGCCGTTTTGGTCTTCCAATGGTCAAGGTAACGCACACATACAATCTTGCATCTTCGATTTGTTTGTTGCATCTGAAGAATACATGTGTTGCAACATATCTAACACGTATCAAATTTTTGTTATTGCAGTAGTTCAAAGCATTCTCCGGCACTTGTTGATTTTCTTGTCAACAAGGGGTATGACTTTTGCAGCGTTGACATCACGCAAGACCGTCCGAAGTTGATGCGTTTGGGTATTGTGATACCTGAAGATCACTACATTGATCTTCAGGATCTTATCCATTTGAACGGGCCAAAGACCGGGATGGCTCGCATGGCAACTGCCTTCATCCACGAGGGCTACGAAACCATGAAGTCTGGTTTCCCCTCGAGGAATCACTTGTATTGGGAGAAGACCCCACTGGACTTGACGAACGTCAAGTATCCAGCCATAGATGCATACGTCTCCTACGAGTTGTTCCGCATCTACTCGACGGAGCCATAGATGTATGCGTTCGATATATATGCATGTAATGGGTATCTTAGTATGTAATGGATATCTTAGTATTGTGAGACTTATGTTTGTGTTATGTGTGATCGTAAGACTCTATGTTATGCATGTGATATGATTGTGTTCTATTCATGATTGTGATGTCTCTACTCGTATTTTACTTGTGATTTAATTATCACTTGTCTTTTGTTGTTCATAAAACTATTTTTGTTTCCGAGTTTTAAATGACTTGGAAAAATTTGCAAAGTGTTGCAATGTGTAATGGATATTATTTCTATATTAATTCCTAGCTATACTATTTCTATATTATGTCAAGCACACGTTTCAAAACAAGCAAAAACAAAAACACATCAAGAAAACAAACAAAAACACATCAAGAAAACAAAACAGAAAAACTACAGTTTCTATATATCTGTTCACCAAAAATTAATCTAAGCCAGGAAAACATATATCTAGTCAATACCAAACTCATCCAGTATTAAAATGAATTAGTATTATTTTTCTTAATTTTTTGATATATTATTTGTATTTTTAAGATTTTAAAATGAATTAGTATTATTTTTCTTAATTTTTTGATATATTATTTGTATTTTTAAGATTTTAAAATGAATTAGTATTATTTTTCTTAATTTTTTGATATATTATTTGTATTTTTAAGATTTTAAAATGAATTAGTATTATTGTTCTTAATTTTTTGATATATTATTTGTATTTTTAAGATTTTAAAATGAATTAGTATTATTTTTCTTAATTTTTTGATATATTATTTGTATTTTTAAGATTTTAAAATGAATTAGTATTATTGTTCTTAATTTTTTGATATATTATTTGTATTTTTCAAGATTTAAAAATGAATTAGTTTTATTTTCTGAATATTTTGATATATTAATAGTATTTTTAGAAATAATACAAATTAAAAAGTTAATGTTTATTTATTTATTCAAAATTATTAATTACATCATTACTTTTGTTTATTAAAAGATTTATTTGAAATTCAAACAATAAAGAAATGTGGCATCGACCAACATATTAATAAGATTGATATGATACTACTATCACATACATGCGTGCAAAACACTTGGATGCGGGACGGTATGGAACTCGGAAGTTAAGCGTGCTAGTGCTAGAGTAGTGGGAGGATGGGTGACCGAGCGGGAAGTTTGACCATGAGTAAGTAATTTGACTAGAGATAATTGTAGTTAGACACTAAACAAATAATACAAATTCTGAAAAAAAAAAGGGAGTGAAAAAAAGGGAGAGAAAAATTGGTGTGAAAAATAATTAGAAACCCAAATGAATTAAGGAAATAACGAAATAAAGTCTAGCCCCGGTTCAGGTGGCCAACCGGGACTAAAGGTCCTCCGCCCCCCGGCTCCGCCACCCGCCCACGTGGCCGGGCCTTTAGTCCCGGTTCGTAATCGGCGCGACTATATGGGGGGGGGGGGGGTCTTTAGTCGCGCATAGCTAGTCCCGGTTGCTCGGTCGGGACTACTGGCCCTGACGAACCGGGACTATAGGCCTATTTTCTACCAATGCATAGAGTACTTGTCGATACTTTATAATGACTTACATGTAGGTGGTTTATTTCATCGCATGCCCCTATACTGTGAAAGCTGTGGTGAAAAGCTAGGTTTATTGGAGTCATGTTCTTTGAAATGCATCAAAACTTGGAGTTATCACGGTCATCTTCACAAAAAACTTTTTAGACAACTCGCTTTATATACTACTTCCTTGCTTCATCTCATCTTATCAAATCCAACTTCCCCTGGGAGCCAAGTAGAAAAGCTAGTCATGTAATTTTGGATGCAGTACTCATCTCTATTTGTGTTTTTTCACAGACTAGCAATACCATATTGCATTATAATATTTTGTTTACTACCTACCCACGCACAGTCATATGCTAGTATCATGGTACCACAATATTTATTCATTTGTAGAACCCCACTGCCAATATGTGCACAAGATTGATCTTCCATTAAAATTTCTCGTTTCCAACGCTCGGATATTGTATTATTCCATGATAACACTACATGTATTGTAGTTCTTAATTGTTGTTCCATATCAAATTCATGGTACATATGAAGGTGGAGTAATTTGAGAGAACTTGAAAAGGTATGTGATCCTAGTGAACTTGGCGAATGAGCTGGAAAGATTTAGTCATGTTAACCTAGTGAATGTGATCAATAAGACGCATACCAAACAAATAAAGTGGCATAAAATGGATTGTGTGTTATAAGAAAAGGAGGTTGACATATTGTACTATTACCCCTGTTTGATCAACATTTCTCCTCCCCTGCAAAAGAAAATCTCTAATGTTCTATATTTACACATAACGGCCAACAATTTAGGATCGATCGAAACACAATGTGTATTGCATTGGTACACATAACCATCTATAGTGTTGTTAGGAAAGTGTGCATAAGGCATATGTGGAAAATCGTGGATTATTATATACATTTCAATGAAGAATAGTTGTATTTTCAGCTTGTGTCCTCAGGTTGATCGAGTTATTGTTGAGCCTATCAATCGTAGTTCCCATGTGCTGAACGTGGTTGCTTTTATAGTGCTGGTCTTTACAGCAGTGTACGGTGTATAGACATGTTTGTTGAACTGTAATGGCTTGGGTAGCTTTTGTCTTTGCTTTCTTTTTCGCTCATAATGCTGACGAATGTTCGATGTTTTGTTTCATTTTACGTAATGGGACCGGAGAGGAGCCCGTGTGAATCTATAAAACACTTTCAATAGACGGTCACACAATTATAAACTGTTGTGTTTACAAATTCAAACATCAATGATACAAATATTATTGGGATGGAATATTTCATTTCATTATGATCCATAGTTTTTCATGTTGAAATTTTAAGGTGCATATTTTTCATTTTTCAAAGGTCAAAAGGTTGTTCCATGTAATTTTACCTTTCATATTTTCTAGGGTAGCATCTTGGAATGTACTGGTACAATGAGGCAAATTTTATAGTGATGGAATATTCGTTTCTAAGTGTCGGATAGAGGAGGGAGAAAAATAGTCATGCATGATGTTTTAGTTTGTAACAATCTGCATGCAGAAGTTAGACACTCAATGAAAACACACCTGTTTATCGAAGACTTGAGATGCTGCCATATCATCTAGGCATCTAACATTAAACATGATCTCTTCATTATCTGCACAACAGTGTCTGGCAATGCTTGATTCGGTTGTTATAACAATAATTACTCCTTTAGAAGACTCCGATAGTAACTCAGATTTTATCAAGTCCCATTCTTCTTTAAACTTGAGATCATCAATGATAACTAGGAATCGATGATCTTGTAGAAGCTTGCGACACTCTGCAATGAAGTTTGTTGATGAACTTGTTGTTTCCCATAGTAGGCTACTACATAAACTCCTTAAATGGAATGGATGTGAAACATCCACCCAACGATAAACGCGAAATTTGCTTTGAAGAATCATATCACAGAATAATCTCTGGGCCAAATCTGATTTCCCAACACCAGATATTCCCCACAAAGTAATAACTTGGACCGAATGGACTCCTCCCTTAGATGTATAACGACGAAGTTCATTCATTTCGGACTCACGCCCAATCAGGGGATAATTCATCATCCACTTAGAGGCTACAGCTTCCCTATTCGGTCCATCATATTGAGAAGCCTGTATATGGGGAAATATGTTAACACACACTTGTTCAGAGAGATGTACATAATTAAGAAGCTTGGAGTAATTACGTTGGTATCTTCATAGAATGTGCCATACATACTCCACTAGTTTGTTGATATCCGAACAAGGTGTGGCTGCCAATTAAATGATGTTCTAGCTCGCTGAATTTTATCGCATGTCGGCAGCTCTGGTTAAGTCACTGAAGGTAAAAATCCAATATTTTGTTTTCAAGCAAATTAATATTTGTTGCCGAAAACTACTAGTAATAAATTAGAAACGAAACTAAAGTTTTTTTGCTATCTGGATCGCATTACTTTTCCAAACATCGTCGAAAATATTGACTATGATGTTTTTTGTATAAACACTATTTGCTTACTATGTTCCAATACAATTTAGTTTGCATGAGAAACTATTGGCTTTTGGCAGGCTTTCTATTTTGGCGACCTTTTATTAGCAATACATGGATTCCCTATCAGCACCGGTACTATACCACAGAACTATTAGTAATTTGGTGGTAGCAAGTGTGATGTCAAGTTTCATTTGGTTGGTAGTTCTTCCAATTTATTCATTTGTATCCCAATCTTTTTTCCTTACAGAATGGCAACAAAGCATTAGTTTGATAGCCCTCATGGCAATGGACGTGACTCCGGACGTATAGCTAATAGATACTTGGAAAAGGTGTAGAAAAATTAAATAATGATTAGATAGTTGTTAACAAGAGGATGAGCTGCCACAAAAAACGATTCAAGTTAAAAAAAAAATTAAACAAATACTCCCTCCGTTCCAAAATATAAGCCTTTTTAGCAAACTGTTTTAGCTCGCTAAAAAGGCTTACATTTTGGAATGGAGGAAGTACTATGATATTAAGATAAAATACTTTATGCCCCAAGAAGCCCTAATTAGACACAAGAAAACGAGATGTACATACTCACCAAGGATGTGAGGTCATCATGTCTTTTTCGATCGACGTGGATGCTTCTATCACCATCTGTTTGTGTAATAGCAAAGTTCTGGAGAAGACAGAAATTAGGACTTCAAACATCAAAGTATAGCTCCAAATGCTTATGCAGTAGATCGTTACATACAACTGTAAGATTTAATTACTTTGAAGAACAGAATTTAAGACATGATTTCACGAAAAAAAATCACCAATGTACTTGCCAGCCAACTGATACATAGCTAACACCCCTAACTAATGACCTGGTAAGAGGCTAAGTACTTATATCGTACATTTGATTATAGTCATGATCAAACATGTGCATAGAGAATGAAGTTGGTCATACAATGAAAAGTCTAGCCAGATCCTTACACGAGACTCGGTTCTGGTGAAGAAGCTACCTGCAGGAGGTGCGTAATCTTGTAAAAAACGATTGCAATGCTTCCGTAAATTAATGATATTTCACTTTCCCCCGCAAAAACCATTTGCGTATAGCAAGGATTTGGTGTCCACTTTTTTCCCCGATCGAGTTGGCTTAGGATTCCCGGTTGCGGGGTGATATATTTAAATCTTAAATTTTGAATTCAAAATTTTCTAAGAAAGGGTTATTGAGGTTCTAAGCTGAACCTAGACAGTGCCTTGCTTGTAAATTAGCGGGAGACAACTTGCTTGTAAATTAGCGGTATGTCTCCGTTTGGTTGTGTAGATGTAACCAGGTCAACAGGTTCGAAAATTGTTGACCAACTAAAAAATGTATGAATGTGGGGAATTCGAAGAGGAGATATTGGGGAGCAGGGCTCCGCGCGGGCGAACATGGGAAACCCTAGCCGCGGGCACCTCTAACCCTCCTTCCTCTCGCTCCCCTCCGCCACCGCTGGTGCTGTCCGCCGGGCGCCGCCCGTGCGGTGCAGGTGCCGGTGGCGGCGGCCTGCTTCTACTCGCGTGCAGGGCGAGCCGGCGCGGTGCGTGGCATCCGGCGGCGGTGTGGCTTCGACCGGTGGTGGTCCGGCGAGTTCGGGTTGTGTGCATGGTGGCGATGCTGCTCCTTGGCGGCAGGGGGCTTGGGCAGCTGCTGCGGCTGGCTGGTCGCCGGCGGGCGGCTGGCGGCCCTCTCTCGGCCCAGATCTGGGCCCTTTGGGCTGCATCTAGGCCTGGTCCGGCCGATTCCGTCGTGGCAGCGCCCCTCCTGGTTGACGGTTATGAAGGTGCTCGGGTAGGGGTGGTGGAAATGGAGGTCTTCCTGGTGCAGTGCGGCAGCGGGGACTTTACGGGTCCAAGACGGGCCCGGCCAGGCCAGGCGGGCCTGGTATGTCCCTAGTGCTGCATCCGGTCGGCTACCGCAGTTGGCGGTAGAGGTCGATCCCTCCCGCGCGTTACTGTACTACTACCCCCTCGCCAGAGTACCTTTGTCTTGGTCCTATGTCTTGCGACGTACATCACGGAGAGACGGCGGCGGTGATTGCAAGACCGTGGTGGCATGTGCAGGTGGACCCTGGGACCGATCGGACAGCAGCGTCGTCATCGTCGCTCACCTTCTTGGAGGTGCTACTTGGTATGCGACGTTTCAGAGAGTTAGGAGTGTGGGGGGACTTCTCCGGAAGGCGCAGCGGTGGCGAGTCACCCTCGTTGTCGTCTTTTTTTTCTTTTCCTTTTCGTTTTTGTTTCTTTTGGACGTACCTTGTGCTGTTTGCCTCAGCGAGCTATGTGTTTCAGTCGGTTGCTATCTCTATCTCCACTATATTATTTGTGTTAGCCACATGGTACGTCGTAGGTGGTACGTCGCTGGATCGATCACGTGTAGGAGCGCGAGAGAGCGACGACCTCATCGGCTGGGTAACGCGTCCTGGGCTGAGTAAAGTATCCTAATCTGGGCTGTGGCACCTGGATGAATAGAGCAACAGCACCGATCGCATGAAAAACTCTTAAGGAGCGATTCATCAAGTATCCTGCATGCACCCCTTAAAAAAAATCAAGTATCCTGCACGTGTCTCCCTACAAAACAAAAACGTATCGCGCCGGGGCAAAATAACCAGCCCTTCGCGTGTATGTTCAGTATTCAGATGTATAAAATGCATGTACATGCGACCCTACTACACCATGAATTAATAAAGATAATTTTTGTCGCGTAATTTTTTATTTTTCCTGTGTGTTAGCACAATTAACCTGGTAGAAAAAAAACATAGGTACATTGGATCAATTTTTAATTTAAAATTATACTACTACTTTACAGCTTAATTGCAAGTTTCCGTCCAAAGAATAAAATCTGATTGTTCCACATGTGCTCGACATGGCCGTCGTCGACAATCCAAGTATTGGATGTTTAGCTTCTATATTTTGTTGTTGTCGTTGATCAATACCAACTCATGGGAAATTTTTGAGAAAAAAAAGCTAAACAAGGCGTGAACATGATAAACCTTGACGAAATAGTTTGAGGGTCGAGTTAACGGAGGAGATGGATGATTCTTGAAGAGCAGCCACAACTTCCCTATGGGCACCTCCATATGAGTAGGAATAGACTAGGACTCCTAGATACAAGATACAAGATGACTCGATGATTATGACTCCAGAGAAGTTGACTGCAGCTACACCGGAGACTAAAATGACGCACGATAATTTTGTGACTCCACGACGATCCAATCATGGGGGACCTTCAAAGGAGGAGGTCGTGGCGTTCGGTGGTATCCCGGAGCCTGAGAGCGCGGGTCTTCGTTCGAGTGCACGGCTGCGCGCACAACCTGACGTTCGGTGGTAATTTACCGCGTTCATTTACATTAATGCCCACTGCTCATATTGTTGATTTCGCATCTAAATTAGGTGTAACTTTGGGTAACAATAGTCCGGATATCTTTGAGTCTGTTAATTCTATTAAGAAATTAGAAACTGCTAGACAATTAGTTTTTCTCGAAAATAATCTTGGTATGGAGTCCAAAGAGTTAACGGAGCCTATGTCTTCATCACTAGATGAGGAGGTTCACGAAGTAGCGGATGAAGGGTTAGGGGATTTGGAAACCCTTTCTCATTATGTCAAAACCTCTCGGGCTCGTAAAAAGAAAGGTAGTTTACCCAAAAGAAGAAGTACTCGTTTAAAAGCTATTAATCATAATAATTAATCAATGAAAGGGTTTTTTGGAATACAGATGGATTTGGAGATATTGCTAAACATTTAACTGTTAATGAGATGGTTAGAGAGCTGCAATTGGATTTTGTTGCTATATTGGAAACTGGTAGGTCTAGTTTTGAGCAACGCTTGTTATCTCATTTATCAGGGGGTCGTGATTTTGGGTGGTATTGTTTACCACCACAGGGGAAATCAGGAGGGATTTTAGTTGGTTTTAACAATGCCATTCTGACTGTTCAGAAAGTAGTAGCGGGGGATTTTTCTGTTAAATTTCACCTACGAACCAAGGACGATGGTTTCCTTTGGGCATTGGTAGTAGTTTATGGGGCTGCTCAAGATGATAAAAAACCAGTTTTTCTCTCCGAATTAGTCAGGATTTGTGATAGTGAGTCTCGTCCTATGTTGGTAGGGGGAGATTTCAACATAATGAGGAGACCAAATGAAAAGAGCAGTGACAATTTTAATACACGATGGCCATCTATTTTTAATGCCATTATTGACAGTTTAGATCTAAAAGAATTATAAATGTCGGGAAGACAGTACACTTGGGTGAGTAGACGAGAGGTAACTACATATGAGAAGTTAGATCGTGTACTAGCTAGTGTTGAATGGGAGCAGAAGTTTCCACTTGTTTCGATTCAGGCCTTGGCTAGGACTGGCTCTGATCATGTCCCTTTGTTATTGGACTCAGGGAATTCGGTTCACAAAGGAAACAAATCCACATTTTCGTTTGAATTATCTTGGCTGAGACAGGATGGATTTTCTGATATGGTTATAAAAGAGTGGGTGTCTCATCGAATGGGTGATTCACCAATTGAAATGGCAAAACAAAATTAGACATCTTCGGAGTTTTCTACGGGGATGGGCTAAAAATAGGAGTGGAGAGTATAAGATTTTGAGAGACAAGCTGATTCTATTGATTAATGAGCTAGATATTAAAGCGGAGACTATGACTCTTTCTGATGAGGAGAGAAAGTCTAAAAGAGAGGCTGATTTGTATCTACCTAAGCTCCGGAGGGATGAAGAGTCTAAGTGGGCTCAAAGGGCTAAAATGAGACATATTAAAGAGGGAGGTGATAATACAAAATACTTTCATTTAATGGCTAATGGCAAACATAGGAAGAAAAAGATATTTCAACTAGAGCAGGATGAAGGGACCATTGTGGGTCAACAGAACTTGCAAGTTTTCATATCTGAATATTACAAAAAATTATTTGGCCCATCCGATAAAACATCTATTTCACTTGATGAGGGTAGAATTGCTGATCTACCTCAAGTATCTTTAGATGAAAACAATATTTTAACTGCTCCTTTTACTGAAGAGGAAGTTTTAGAGGCAATAAATCAAATGGAACTTAATAAAGCACCGGGACCAGATGGGTTCCCGGCAGAGTTCTATAAGAAGTTTTGGGAGGTGCTTAAAGTTGATATGATGCCCATGTTTGCTCAATTGCATGCTGCTGAGCTGCAACTATTCAAGTTAAATTTCGGAGTGATCACCCTTCTACCTAAGAAGGAGGATGCTTCTAGAATTGAGCAGTATAGACCCATTTGTTTACTAAATGTAAGCTTTAAAATATTTACGAAGGTTGGTACTAATAGAGTCACTGCGATTGCGCAGCGTATTATTAAACCAACTCAATCTGCTTTTCTACCTGGTAGAAATATTTTAGAAGGAGTAGTGGTCCTACATGAAACTATTCATGAGCTTCACACTAAGAAACTCAATGGAGTTTTATTTAAAATCGATTTTGAGAAAGCATATGACAAGGTTAGTTGGTCTTTTTTGCAACAAACACTTAGGATGAAAGGTTTTTCTCCTCTGTGGTGTGACTGGGTAGCAAGATTTGTTCAGGGAGGGAGTGTGGGAATAAGAGTAAATGACGATATTGGTCATTATTTCCAAACTCTAAAGGGATTAAGACAGGGAGACCCGTTATCTCCCATTTTATTTAACCTCGTAGCTGATATGTTAGCTGTCCTAATTGCTAGGGCAAAGGAGGAGGGTAGTGTTGGGAGTCTGGTACCTCATTTGGTGGATGGGGGAGTCTCAATCCTACAATACGCGGATGATACAATTTTGTTCATGGAACATGACCTTGATAAGGCTGTTAAATATGAAATTAATACTTGCATTATTTGAACAATTATCAGGTCTTAAAATTAATTTTCATAAGAGCGAAATTTTTTGTTTCGGCGATGCAGTCCAGGATGTGGATGAGTACCGTCACATTTTTGGATGTGATGTGGGTAAGTTACCCTTTAAGTACTTAGGTATCCCGATTCATTATAGAAAATTATTGAATAAAGAATGGGGTCCAATTGAGGACCGATTTGAAAACAAACTGAGTACTTGGATAGGAAAACTGCTCTCCTATGGAGATAGATTGGTGCTTATTAATTCGGTTCTATCGAGTTTACCTATGTTTTTATTATCCTTTTTTGATATACCTATTGGGGTACGGAAAAAATTGGATTTCTATAGATCTCGATTTTTCTGGCAGAGTGATCAGAAGAAGAAAAAATATAGATTGACCAGGTGGAATATAATATGTCGACCCAAAGATCAGGGGGGTTTGGGTATTGAGGTTTTAGAGATTAAGAATAAGTGCCTCCTAAGCAAATGGCTATATAAACTCCTTACGGAAGAGGGAGTGTGGAGTGAGATTTTACATAGTAAATATATTAATGATGTACCACTGCAACAGGTGGAAGTGAAACATACTGACTCACCTTTCTGGAAAGGGTTAATGCGAGTCAAATCTGATTTCTTTGCACGGGTACAACATACAGTAGGGGATGGTCAAACAATACGTTTCTGGGAAGACATTTGGTTAGGTGATAATACTTTGGCTGCACAGTATCCAACCCTTTATAATGTGGTAAGACATAAAGATGTTTATGTCTCACATGTCCTATGGAATGATCACCCAAACATTGTGTTCAGAAGAGCGCTCACAGGGGATAAATGGGACGCATGGTTGCATTTGGTTGAACGCTTAATGAACATATCTAATTCTCATACTCCTGATTATTTCAAGTGGAAGCTAACTACGTCTGGGATTTTTACTGTTAAGTCCTACTATGAGGACTTAATGAATGAGGGGACGAAGTGTTTACGTAGATACATATGGAAAATAAAAGTACCACTTAAGATCAAAATATTTATGTGGTTCCTTTATCGTAAGGAACTGTTGACAAAAGATAATTTGGCTAAAAGGAGTTGGGTAGGTTGCTCCAAGTGTGTGTTCTGTGGCCATCAGGAAACCGTAGAACATTTATTTATAACATGTGAATTTGCAAAACGTACATGGCGTTTGATTCACTTCACTTTTAGTATTAAAGCACCGTCATCGATTAACAATCTATTTGGGGATTGGTTAGATGGGATTGATAGGAAAATGAAAGCTAGCATACGAATTCGTATTTGTGCTTTTCTTTGGGCAATTTGGAATTGCAGAAACGATGTTATTTTTAACAGGATGGAAGCTGGGCATTTTTTGCAGGTCATACACAGAGCCACCAACTGGATTCAACAATGGTCGCTCCTCTCCCCGGAAGAGCAGCGTGGAAGCTTGGATACAGGATGTGCACGATTAATGGCGGTCGTGCGGGCTATCTTCAGCCAGGGTGGGTGGCAGCACACTAGGAGACTGCAATATGTGTAGTCTTCGTTGGTTTCGTTGGCTAATCTTTGTAGCCACGCTGGATTTCAGTTGAGATGTAATAATTCATACACTATATACTGGATGATTGATTAATAAATAAGCCGTGTGCATCCACTGGATGCAGAGGCTGGGTTTTTCCGTTTCAAAAAAAAAAACCTCCTACTTGGTCTCCGATATGAAATGAAGAGCATCCATAATATTCTCGATGGGCTCTGGAAGAAGGCGGCACTTCTGGAGGTTGCCACGATTGATGAGGCCGTGGGTGTGAGGGTAGTCGCTTGGTTGTGGTGAGGTGATAGCAAAAGTATGCTAACATTGATCTAACTCAATCCTAAGATGAGATGAAAGCACATGTCACAAAGAAAGAACAAATATGATTAGTTGTTTATGTCTCTGCGTTTTTCCTAGTATTAATATGGCGGGGCGAAAGCCTCTGTCGTGGTGGCTCTACCAGAACTATGTCTTACGACTTGTAAAAATAAGGAGAATACATCGCATTTAGTTGAGTTTGGACGTTCAAATTTGAAAAAGAATATCAAACATTTTTTTACTGATAAGCACATTTACCGGGGGTGCTCAGGAAACTCGATTACCGGTCAGTAACAAAAACTTCTGTGTAGATAATACGTGAATGCTCAAATAAACGAGGGGAAAAAATAAAATATATTTACAGAAATTTTACAGCAGTATATAATATGTGAATAATCCAAGTAACAAATGATGCGGATTTACCTCATTGAAGAAGGCGTAGACAGATTGATTAGGCGAGAACTTCTCCAACTCTATTACTTGGTATGAAGGTCCCATGCACAAGTTTGCAATTTCAAAAAGTTCTGTGGACACAACGATCCAGCTTCCCATTTTCATGTCAGGAAGGAAGGCTCTGATAGCATTCCAATCCGCCATGTTTACCAGGTCTTCCAGTACGATAAAATACCTCGTTCCATTGACTTCTTCAACAAAAGCCTGGATCAGATCTGCATAGGTATCTTCCATCCTTGTTAGGCCTTGTTCACTAACTTCAGTTGAAGTGTTTGCGTAGACTTGAAGCATGAAGCGTCGGATGAACTCATGGGTATCAAAAGGGTGCATGAGCTTCACCCAAGCGCGACAGCCAAAGTTTTGGCATATCATAGGGTTATTGTAGATCTTCCAGAGGAGGGATGGCTTGCCAAGATCACCGTTTGTCCCCCACAGCGAGACAGCTTGAAGATCACCATCACCTTTCTTAGCGATCAACAAACTTGCGAGATCCACAGAACCTTTGCGCTCGGCCGCGGCCTCCCTTGCCTGAACGAGCCTGTTGAGTCCTGATGTCCCGACGGCAGCACTTGTCGCGGGTTGTTCAAACGTGATGATAACCTTGGAACCACCTGAGTCGGTGATGTTGCTGTAGCGCAAGTAGCGCTTGCTCAATTCGTCGGCCCTAGCTTTGAGATCTCCCAACTCCGCAACCGCCTGGTCCAGAGGCAGAGGCGATATGCATGTCATGTAGACCATGACGGCCTTCGGGATTATCCGGCGCCAGATGACCCGCTTGTTGTCCAGATAGACAACGAGCTCGATACAGTCTTCAAGGTCGTAGGCCAGCTCGCGAACATTCCTCACCCAGGTCATCACCAGTTTGTTCTTGACGCTTGTGTTATTGGCCACGTCAAGGAACGCCTGCATCATCTGAAACTCCGCCGTGATATACTTTAGGTCACGCTCCGCCTTTTGCCGGAGGCCCGCATCCTCAAGTATCGCCGCCTCCACCTTGGCCAGCATCCCCGCCACCACCACCTTCGACAATCCAACCACCAGGTCCGCCATGGCTACCTCTCCCTAGCTCTGTCGCCCTCTTTGCTGCTTGGGTGTTGTTTCTTGATGTGGCTGCTATAGGTGGAGTTGCAAATTTAAGTGTATTAACTGGGCACCAGCAGAGGGATAATTGTAGTCGCGGGATTAACAATTTGAACAATTTTTTATCTACATGAGGCGTAGTGGCCAGCTCCGAGAGACGACTTTTTTTTGAACATAACGAGAGACGACTTGGAGTCGCCATTAACAAATCAAATGCAACGTCGCTATAGACTTCACCCCACGGTGGGTAGGGTTGGGCGTTTGGTAGTCGGAAGACGACTTGGTCGTGGGCCACCTGCCAACTTGGAACCAAAGTTTAAAATAGCGGGCTATGGCACATAGCCTCAGCGATTTCAGAAGCTACGAAAGTTTATAGCCGGGATATAGCTAGGCTATAACCATATATCCGTTTTGCTAAAATAATTAAAAATATTAAACTTTACACAACATATAATCTTATATATATATCATTATTCACATAGTTATAATGTAATAACATAGTTATATAAGACGCACGAGTAACTAAGAGTTTAAATAGTAGCTATTCATGACACAACTTAGTAGTTCTGAAATCGGGTCGCCATGGAACCCACTCGCACCTCACAACAACGGTTTAACCAACAAGGGTGGATGATGTGGTCACTGAAATTGGCCGAGTTGACAAATCTTCGATCAGAATTTTTGGTATCCTGAATGGGACATAGCCGGGCTATGGGGCTAAATCAGGGCTATATTCATTTAGTCGGGCTATTATCGGCTATTATACATTCAGGCTATGAAGGCTCTAGCCGTAGCCCCGAGGATCTCGGAAGGCTATAAGCGGGCTATAGCCGTCTATTTAAAACTTTGCTTCGAACGTGGGAGGTGTACGTGCCATTAGTGTCTCTCATGCTTCACAAGACACAATAGTTGTCATACTACTTGTCAATAAGTGTAATGTCATATAGTCGTATATGATGATGCACCTCCAAATAATTGAGGTGTACGTGTTGATTATGTTTTTGGGGGTTAGCGGTTGCAATATGTAATATATCCGGTAGTTGCAACTTGTCTTAGAATACGTAGTGTCACAGTTGGACAATCATGCATTGCTGGGATCACTCAGAGATGACAAAATGAAATCCATAAAATGGCCTGAGGCATCAAGATTACGTCTGTTGTATGTAGTCTATCCACTTTATTATGCACAACAACTTCTCAGCATCGACCCAATGAAAATACCGTACATTCCTCCATGGACAACATATCTAAAATTGATATATTCTCCCACTAGTGGAAACAAGGGCACTAGTCCCGGTTGGTAAGCCTCATTTGTCCCGGTTGTGCAACCGGGATGGGCTAGCCGGGACAAATATGCCCCTCCCTTATTGGTCCCGGTTGTGCGGACCCGGGACAAATGGGGCTGACCACGTGGCGACCCTGGCCAGGGGAATTAGTCCCGGTTCTTAACACGAACCGGGATGAATGGCTCCTCTGCCGTGGTAGCAATTTTTGCCATTTTCTCTGCCGAGTTTTTTTTCGCTTCATTGTTTTCCTTTTTATTTTCTGTTTTGCGACCGATTCCATTTTACGATACCCCTGTCATCATACACTGATAAGGGAGCTTTGTTGACCCCTCCCCGGACCTCCCAGTTCCTAGGAGAAGAGAGGAGCCTGGTGGCCCTTCCCCGGACCTCCTGGATCCCACGAAAAGAGAGGAGCCCACGAGTGAATAAGGACCAAGGGATCCCACGAGTGAATAAGTAATACATATATATAGAAAAATAAGGAACACTTATATTACAGAAGCTATGTATATCGAGCATATTACATGGCCGATTGAATTACAAAATAAAATTTAGCCCGCAATTTCCTCCTGAATTGCTCGTATGTGGTCCCTTGGTAAAAAACCGTCCCGGAGCCGTTCGATCTAATATAAAGAAGAGTGGTCAATATATATAAAGAAGATGGTAATAAGAAAACTTGACGACTCACGTACATAAAGGTGGTTCCCTTCTGACGAATGAACTCGCTAACGTAGTATCCACACAAGGTGGTTCCTGTCTTTGTTCCAGTTGCTGTGTTTGTTCCAGCGCCATTCCTGTAGCCATTGGCGGAGGGTGAACAAAACATAACAGGGGTCCAATTTTATAGAAAACACAAAAAATATATATATAAATGGCCAACTCAAATAAATAGAAATAACGATAATTAGACGGAGATGTTTGTTTCTGTCTTTGTTCCAGTTGTTGTGTTTGTTCCAGCGCCATTCCTGTAGCCATTGGCAGAGGGCGACACAGCGGCTGCCTGCCTCGTAATCCCCAACCGGCCTCCGCTTCCCCAACCGCGGCCACACGTGGTCAAAGGGTCCACTGGCCAGGGACCGAGTGGCTGCCTCGCCTTCCCCCACACGTCCCCACGTCTTTTACTAAGACCCCTAACCGCGGCCAAAGGGGGCCACCGGCCAGCCTGCCTCGTAATTCCCAACCGGCCTCCCCTTCCCAACCGTCTTCCACGTCCCCACGCGTGGCCAAAGGGGCCACTGGCCAGCGACCCGGTGGCCGCCTCGCCTTCCCCCACGCCCCTACGTCTTTTATTAAGACACCTAACCGCGGCCACGCGCGGTCAAAGGGCCCACTGGCCAGCGACCCAGTGGTCGGCTCGCCTTCCGCCCCGTCCCCCACTTCCCAACCCGTGGCCACGAACGGTCAAAAGGGCCCACCGGCCAGTGACCCAGTGGCCGCCTCGTCTTCCCCGCGCATTCAACGCCACCTGCAACCGCCGCCACGTTCTCACCGCCGGTTGGCATGCCATCCCCGCCCCAGTTCTTTTTAAAGGGACCCCGCCGCCCGTACACCGGCACACCCACTCCCCCAGCACAAACCCTAACACTAGCCATGTCGCCCCGCCGCTGGTTCAAGAGGGCCAAGAACGAACACGAGGCCGGGTCCTCGAGGGGCGCCGGACAGAGAGGCCGCAGCGGCGGCGTTCCACCCACCGCGGGAGTCATTTCGCTTCGGTCCGGGCGGCATGCGGATCGGGGCCAACCCGCGCCTCCCAGCACCACCTCCGGCCGCGCGCCACCCGCCGCCTCGCGCCGCGCCAGGAAAGCGGTTCCGCCGGTACGTCCGGAAGGAGGAGGCGACGTGGCACTGGCAGCATGCCACGCCGGTCTTCTGGCCGGACGTCCACCTCCCGGACGGCTGGCACCTCAACCCGCAGCGGATACCGGTACCGCCGGTCCCGACCAACGAAGGCGCTCGCGAGGAGATACCTTGCCGGCGCGCGCTCCTGCCGGCCCACCTCCCCAGGGACCCGGGCTACGCGCTGAACTCGCCGAACTGGGGCGTGTGGTTCCAGCAGGAGCACGACGAGCGCCGCCGCTCCTACTTCGCTACGCCCCCGGATCCGGAGGCCAACGCCGACACCTACCCAGCGCCGCCGCCCGGCAGCGAGCCGGAGCTGTGGTTCGAGGAGGACATCATCGACGACGAGGAGGACTCCGAGATGCAGGCCGCCTACGAGGCGTCCCGCCGCTCCCTCACCGAGGACGAGATCAAGCGCGGGGAGCAGGTCCTCTCCTGCGCGGCTGCCGACGCCGACACGGCCGCGATGCCGCTCCTTCCACCGCCGGCGCCGTGGTGGCAAGCGATGAACGCCGAGAGTGAGGCGTCGACGGACCAGCCCCCTCCACAGCCGCTGCCCCCCGGCCTCGAATACGGCATGAACTGGGCCTGGACCGGCGGCGAGTGGTCGCCGGAGGAGCTGCAGCCGCCACCGGAGGGCGCGCCCCCGCCGCCTCCACAGGAGTTGCCGCCGCCTCCACAGGAGCTGCAGCCGCCACAGGAGGGCGGTCCCCAGCTGCCTGCCCACCTGTGGGTCCAGCCTCCCTACCACTGCATCTCCTCCGACGAGGAGGACTAGGCCGATGCCGGCGCTCCCCCGGCCAACTAGTTAACTAGGTTCGCTACCCCCCGCAAGAAACGGCCGGCCGCCTGTGGCCGCGCCGCCGCCCCCATGCATGTAAGGACGGCCGCTAGGGCCGTCATCAAGAAACGGCCCCCGCCCCCATGCATGTAAGCACCGGCCTTCGGGCCTTTTATGAATGCATTCGTTCCCGTCCCAACTCGTCTCCGGCCAATCTATGGCCAATTTAACGCAACAAACGGCCGGAGCCGGCGCCGGCGGGATCTTTCTATCCATCGCCGCCGCCGACAGGGCTTCGCCTAGGCTAGTCCGGTCGGACCCGGGTGGTTGCTCGGCCTGGAGAGAGGGCCTGGATATTTATACTGATGGGAATCTAGTCCCGGCCCGTGCAACCAACCGGGACTAGAGGTACCCCCTTTGGTCCCGGTTGGTGGCACGGGCCGGGACCAAACATATTTCGAAATTTGGTGCCACCCTGCGCGCCCAAATGTTTTAGCGCCAAAATTTGAAAATTGTTTGAATATGCGCATGAATAACTTCTATATACTTTCGAATTTGACAAAATTTCAACATTAAAGTGCTTGAATTTGCATAACTAATTCAAATCCATTTTTTGTTTAACTAAATAATTATTCTAACTATTCAAACTATTAACTATTTTACTATTTGCATATAATTTGAATATAACTATTTTATATTGTTTTAAAATGAGTAACAATTACATTAATAGCAACATAAATAACGGACTCCTTGTCTCACTGGCCGTAGAGTGTTTACGTACAAAACCAAAAATCAGTTTCTAGAGTTTTTCGGACTTCAAAAAATATTTTCTTCTCTGCTTTAGTAAGAGCGTAGCTGCTTAAGTAATGGCGCCATGTATCCGTGTGCTTCTTGCTTGGGTCTTTCATACGTTGCTGGTCCTCCCGTGCATCTGGCGTATCTTTTGACTTCCCATACACGCCCAGGAAGCATAGCAGGTTGACGCAGAGATTCTTTGTCACATGCATCACGTCGATTGAAGATCGGACGTCTAAAACTTTCCAATAGGGTAGCTCCCAAAATATAGATTTCTTCTTCCACATGGGTGTGCACTTATCAGGGCTGTTCGGAACTGGTTGGCTGCCATCACGCTTTCCAAAGATTACTTTTAGGTCCTTGACCATATCAAATAAGTCATTACCACTACGGAGGTCAGGCTTCTTCCGGTTATCTGTATCACCTCTGAAATGCTTCCCTCCTTTCTTTCTTACGGGATGCTTGATCGGAAGGAATCTACGATGCCCCAAGTATACAACATTTTTACATTCATCCAAATAAACACTGCCAGTCTTATCTAAACAGTGTGTGCATGCATTGTATCCCTTGTTTGTATGTACGAAAATGTTACTAAGAGCAGGTCAATCATTGATGGTTATGAAAAGCAACGCCCGTAGGTCAAATGGCTATTGTTCGTTCTCATCCCACACACGTACACCTGGTTTGCCCCATAATTGTAAGAGTTCTTCCACTAATGGCCTTAGATACACATCAATGTCGTTGCCAGGTTGCCTCGGGCCTTGGATGAGAACTGGCATCATAATGAATTTGCGCTTCATGCACAACCAAGGAGGAAGGTTGTACATACATAGAGCTACGGGCCAGGTGCTATGACTGGAGCTCTGCTCCCCAAAAGGACTAAAGCCATCTGTACTAAGACCCAACCATAAGTTTCTCGCCTCTCCTGTAAAGTCCGGGAAGTCTCTCTCGATCTTTCTCCACTGCGATCCATCGACGGGGTGTCTCAACTTTCCGTCTTTCTTACGGTCTTGTTTGTGCCATCCTAGCATGCTCTTTGTTTCTAAACAGACGTTTCAACCGTGGTAGTATAGGAGCATATCACATCACCTTAGCAGGAACCCTCTTACCGGGGTAGAGGATGCAGTCATTAATGTATGCATGTATCTTCTGCACATCTAATCCTAGAGGGCAGAGAGCTTTCTTTGCTTCGTACGTACTCTCAGGAAATTCGTTATCCTATGGAAGCTTTGGCTTCATTAGTTGAAGTAAACTCTCAAATGCCTTGTCAGTCACACCATTCTGTGCCTTCCATTTGAGCAACTCCAGTGTGGTACCGAGCTTTGTGCTACCATCTTCGCAATTTGGGTACAAAAACTTTTTGTGATCCTGTAACATGTTGTCCAGCTTCAACCTCTCCAATTTACTTTCACACTCTTCCCTTGCATCAGCAATAACGCGGCCAAGATCATCATCGGGCTCTTCTGATGCCTGTTCTTGATCACCTCCTTCTTCTGCATTGTCTTCCATTGCAGTATCACCGTATCCAGGGAACAAAGCATATTCTTCTTCTTCTTCTTCGTCTTCCATCACAACCCCTCTTTCTCTATGCTTAGTCCAGCAATTATAGCTGGGCATGAAACCTCTCCGAAGTAGGTGGCCGTAAAGGATTCCTTCGGAAGAGTGCTCCCTAACGTTTCAACAATCAACACATGGGCAACACATAAAGCCATTATCTTTGTTCGCCTGAGCTACAGCGAGAAATGCATTCACGCCTGCCATATACTCGGAAGTGCGTCGGTCGCCGTACATCCATCGCTGTCGTGCATCCATCTGCATCGTATAATTAAGTTTATCAAAATACATTACAATAAATATTCAATAGATAAATAACCACGGTACATCGACAAATATTACTTTATTATGTATCAATTACAGATGAAAAAGATAAGTTTGTTCACCTCGGTCGAAGATACCATTTTCAGTGAGCTGATGTGTGGCTCGGGAATTTCGTCGAACACCTCGTGTGCATAGTAAAATAACACACACTAACACCCACCTCTCTCACACCTCCAAGCAAAAAAGAAAGATGGAGGGGGGCTGTGGGGCAGTATATATAGGAGAAGAGGCACTAGTGGAAACAGGGGCATTAGTCCCGGTTCGTAGGCCCCATTTGTCCCGGTTGTGCAACCGGGACGGGGCATCCGGGACAAATACCCCTCCCCCATTGGTCCCGGTTGTGCCAGAACCCGGGACAAATGGGGCTGACCACGTGGCCCGTGCGCTGGAACCTGGCCAGGGCTATTAGTCCCGGATCTCAATACGACCCGGGATGCATGCCCCTTCTGCCGCGGCAGAAATTTTACAATTTGCGTTTTTTTGGCCCCCCAGACCTCCTGGCGGCCCCTCCCCGGACCTCCCGGGTCCCACGAGAAGAGTGGAGCCTCGGTGGACCCTCCACGGAGCTCCCGGATCGCACGAGTGAATAAGTATATAAAGCAGAATAAGAAACACTTATATTACGGAAGCAAAGTATGTCGAGCATATTACATGACCGATGGAGCGTATTACAAAATCAAACTAAGTTCCAACCGGAGGCATAATACTCTCCATCTACGTTTATGACCTCTGCATCTAAGAAGCCCGCAATTTCCTCCTGAATTGCTCGTATGCGGTCCCTTGGTAGAAGACCGTCCCGAAGCCGTTCGATCTAATATAAAGAAGAGTGGTCAATATATATATATATATATGAAACTAAGTAACTAAAATATGTAGTAATAAGAAGAATTAACGACTAACGTACATGAATTTGCTTTAAATTTCTGCCCTTGGGAGATGTCGTCTGACAAATGAACTCGCAAACGTAGTATCCACACAAGTTATTCCCGTCTCCTTGTTGCAAGCACTTTACGAGAACATTGTTTCAATCAAAATAATAATCAACCAGCCATGATAATAGTCGACACTAGAATCAAGGAGATGCGCGCGGATCTAGATAGTACTTACTTGCACAACATCAAATGTAAGCTTTTTTTCCCATTCACCCGGAGACTTCTTTATGAACCTCTTCCAAACCCTACCCGAGAAAGAAAAAGAATAAAAAGAGTTAGTAATTACTTGATATCCGAAAATGAAACAAAGTAGTCGATATATTGCCATATATAGATACTGAAATTAATAAAGATTGAAATTACCGCTGGATCATTTCCTGCATGTCAGCCCACATCGAGAGGGGTTTACGTTTTGGGTCCATTACAATTACTTTTCCTTTGTCAATTTGGAAGATTAGCAGAATATAGTGGAAGCTGCGCACGCAGAACTCATCAATTATACAGTGAACATCGAGTAAGAAAAACAGAATGTTTACAACAGAGTAACACACTAACCTGAAGTTGTAAGGAAATAGTATTTCCCGTCGGTGTTGGTTAAATATTATTGCGTTCAGAATATTATTTTCTGTATCCTTGGGAGATTGCTTAAGAGTCTTTTCATAAATAATATTTGGATCAATGAACCCAATATCATAGATTCCACCTCTTTTGCATTCGAGAATCTTCATTCTGCAATTATAATATCTGAGTGTACTATATATATATATATATATATATGAATATGAAATTGAATGAGGTGAGCTAGAGAAATAAGTGCTTACAGACAATAGGCACTAAGGACAGCTTTGTCGAGGGCCTGCTGCTGGTATAACTGAAACAATTCCTCAAATTGAATCATAACATATCCATTTCCATTTCCATAGTGCTCGTCCTTAACGTTGAGACATATCCAGTCCATAGATTGATCAGCGGCTTTCATATACCAACTATGCACTCTTCGCATTTTCGTTGGTAGATCCTTTATCTCCTCGGGTTTGACAAGAGGCTTTCCGTACTGGTATTTGTACGCACATTCAGCTGCGGGGAAGTAGTTTACTGTTTGCATATACTCAGCAATGGACAAACCCGCATCAGCTGCCTTGTCTGCGTACAGTGTTATAAACTCCGGATCAATTTGCTCGTCAGGAATATTAGTGCTCGGCCCCACCTGGGTATTGGAAATCACTTTGAGCGGGGACGTGGATTGTTTTTTCTGCTCTCCGAGCTGAGCAACTGATTTTCCCTTTTTCCCGCTTGTGCTACTACTCTTCGTCGACCGCACCATTTCCTGGTGTGACTTCAGAATAGAGCGGTCATAGTCAGATGACAGACTCGGCTCGGGTTGATGAAGAGTCTTCACCATTTTCCAAGCTCGTTCTATCTCTTCTTCGGTCTCGGGGAAATCTGGCTTTTGCTTCTCCTTCCGCTTCGATTTCCACGCCTCGTATTCGTCCTTTGCGATTTTCTGGTTTTCCTCGGGAGTATAGTCGTAAGGTAACTTGGGAACCTCTTTTGGTACCTTCGGGAGGGGTGACCGTTGACGTTTCGGTGATATTTTACGTTTCGGCAGAAACTTAGTGGGCGGAGAAGGCTGACGCGGCGGCGTAGGCGACCGCGCTGGAGACGTGCACGGCGTAGGCGACCACGCCGGAGACGGCATGCATTGCGAAGACGACCGCGCTGGAGACTTTTGCGCTAGAGAAAGGCGAGGATTCGATGGCTTTGCCGTCTGATTTGAGAGCACAATGCATTCCTTTAGCCATAGAACGGTCAAGTTCTTGGCTTCTCCGAGTTCAGTCAACTCTTCGTCTTCACCTTCAGGAAAATCAAGTTTTACCCGCTCGAATCCGTTGACAACTTCATCGACCCCAACAACAGCGTAGCTCCGTGGAACCGGAAGACTATGGTGAGTTGGTTCGTTGCCAATTGGTAAGGCATAGCCGGCCGCCGCCTTGATGGTTATATTGACGACCTTCACGTGGAGCTCACAGGTTGTCATTTCCGTGATCTCATCCACCGGGTGAATCATCGGCGGTGCATCATCACCCGGTAGCTGCGTGGACGCAACGCTGCTTTTGCGATGAGAATGTGCGGCGTCGGTAGCCTCGACTTCAACTTCTACCATGTGTACGCCGGTAGACACTATCTGCTGGCTAAGTATGTTAATTTGTTCCTGCTGCTTCTTTGCTATATCCTGCGTCAGCTTTATCTGTTCTTCAAGTTGACGCTCCAGTTTGCCTGATTCTCTGCTTCAGCTGCCTCCGCGTCCTTTCTACGTTGACGGCTTCTATCGGGGTGTAACTTTTTGGTGGAGTCGAACGCAATACTCCACGGAGGAGTGCCTTTTATGCCTCGTGTACGCCCTCCGTGTTCCTTATTCCCGAGGGCGCGTGTGAGCTCATCGTTCTCTCTATCTGGCGCGAACTTCCCATCTTTAACGTCCTGTATTGCGACTCTCAGCTTTTCTATGGGTAGAGGAATCTTTTTATGCCTTAGGTTATATATTGCTTTTCCTTCAGCGTCCAACGTGCGCCCATGCCCGTAGAACCATGACCTTGTCCGCTGGACCCACAAGAACGGCTCGGGAGTGATCCCCAGCTGAAGCAGGTTGTTCTCCCATGTCTCCCACTTGGGACTGGAACCCTTGTAGCCACCTTGCCCCATAACATGGTGATATACCTTTTTGGCGGCGTTTTCTCATTTGTTTTTGTCCTTTCCAGTTCATTCTCTGCCAGCTTGTACTTCACGAAGTCTGCCCATACGGGTTTTATTTTCTCATACCCTTGAGTGAAATCAGGAGTCTTGTTCTTCTTAACATAATCAAGGTTCAATCTTTTCTTCCAGTTTTTGAATTGCTCGGCCATCTTTTTCAGGGTCCACGCCTTGACCTTTTCCCGTATCTCATTTTTCATTTTAGTAACATCGGCCTCATTCACAGCCGCTTCATTCTCGTCCACCTCCGGCACGGGTAAGTTGAAATTAGCCAAAATCTTTGAGAAAAGATGATCTTTGGCTATTTTGGCGACATATGAAATTCCTTGTTTCCGCGGATCTTTTGGCTTATTCCACTCATTAACAGTGATCGGGATGTGATCTCTAACTAGCACTCCGCATTGCTTCACAAATTTTTGGGCAACATCAGCGGGAAGCTCGGGTGCGCCGTCTGCTGCGATCGTGTCGATCCTGTATCTTTCTGTATCTTTCAACTTCTTTGTTGCGCCTCGTTTAGTCTTTTTTCCGGTTGATATGCTTGAACCGGATGGCTAAAAATATAAAGACTATTAATACATGTATATAGACAACGGATGCTTCATTAATTAACATATCTATATATGCACCTCGGAGCCGGTGTTTGTAATTTGTATGGTTCCACCGGAACCGTCAGCTGCTCCCATATCGGAGCCGTCGGCTTCTCCCTCATCGGAGTCGTCTCCCTGGGTGAGCACCGGATCTCCCTCACCGGAGTCGTTCATCCACTGGGTCACATCGGGCTCTACGTCGGGCCCGCGGATTAAACCCTCGATCATATTTTCGGCATCTTCGTCTCTTGGCTCCATACTGTACAAAAGGAGTAACTATATATTTCATATCCATTTTATTAAAATTGCTTATACATAATAATTAACTAATGATCAATTATTTTCATCAAAATTGCTTATAGATAATACACAAAAAGAGCAACATATTCATGAAATATTTAAACGTACGATAATATTTCTAACATTCATAACATTTGTAACATTCTTAAATTTCCTATATCAATTCTAAACGTACAAATCCAAAATTTCTAAGTCTAAAATTTCTAACATTCATAACTAATAATTCTAACATTCTTAAATTTATAACACTAACTTAATTAAATTTTCTAACATTATTAAATTTCCTATATCAATGCTAAACAAATATAAAATTAATAAGTCTAATCTAAAATTTCTAATATTCATAACTAATAATTCTAACATTTGTAACAGTAATAAATAACTAGAAAAAACACTAATTAAGTGAAAAAAGGGAAAAAAACAATAAGGCCCCGGGTTAGGGCGAGATGGAGGCAGGCCTTAACCTCTCGGGGCAGCGGGGCGGGCCGGTGGCGCGGGGGCGGTGGAGGCCGGCGCGAGATGGGATCGAGGGCGGGGCGCGCGGGGCCGAAGGCGGCGCGACGGGTTCGAGGGCGGGGGGTGCGTTCGACAGGGAGCGGGCCGGCGGCGAAGCGCTCAGGACTGAGGGCGGCGCTCGGGACGGAGGGCCGCGCGACGGGAGCGAGGACGGGCTGGCGGCGGCGCGCTCAGGACGGAGAGCGGCGCGCGGGGCTGAGGGCGGCGCGCGGGACGGAGGGCCGCGCGACGGGAGCGAGGGGCGGCGCGGGGGGGACGGCGACGAAAAATTTGGGCAGCCTAGCGGCGTCGATTTCGTCCCTGCGCGCGGTCTGGAACGGAGGGGAGGGGGTGACGTGTATATATCCGCTGCCCCATCTGTCCCGATTGGTGGCAACAACTCGGACGAAAGCCCCTTTCGTCCCGATTGGTGCCACGAACCGGGACGAAAGACCCTTTCGTCCCGGTTGTTGGCACCAACCGGGACGAAAAAAGACGGTTCCGTACCGGCTGGTCGCACGGGCCGGGCGCGCCAAATGTTTTAGCGCCAAAATTTGAATATCTTGAATATGCACATGAATAACTTCTATATACATTCGAATTTGAAAAAAAATTCAACATGAAAATTGCTTGAATTTGCATAACTAATTCAAATCCGTTTTCTATTTACCTAAATAATTATTCTAACTATTCAAACTATTAACTATTTCACAATTTGCACTTAATTTAAATATAAATATCTTATATTGTTTTAAAATTAGTAACAATTACATTAAACAGAAAAGAGAAAACAGACGAACACTACTTCTCGTCGTCGTCGTCGTCGGGGAACTCGTCGGTGACCTTCTCGTCACCGAGGGGGATGCGGTCGTCCACCCAGCGGATATCTGCGCTAAACATTCCGTTCTGCCGTGCTCGGACGCCGCGGAAGCCGGTGGTGATGTTCCCGTGCACATTACTAAACATTCCGTTCTGCCGTGCTCTAGCTCACAAAGTGTTGTGCTAGGGTTTTGATCCAATGGTTAAGAAACCACCACATCCAACGGCTCACAGGAGCTCGAAAGAAACACACCGTAGCCCTGATCGAACGGCTCACAACAGCCCCAGATCCAACGACTCACAAGCGCTTGAAAGAAACACACGATCCGTGTGATTCTATCTGATTGGTCCAAACAAAACCCTAATTCCCATTTATTCCCGGTTGGTGTCCCCAACCGGGACTAAAGGGATGATCCGTTTCCCAATGAAACTCTAACCCATTTAGTCCCGGTTGGTGTCCCCAACCGGGACTAAAGGGATGTTTTCTTCTCGCTATATATATGTATGCATTGCCACACCATTGGCATAAACACATACAAACTCACCACTCTCTCATGGCTTCTACCGTACCCACTCTAACATTCATCCAGACGGAGGCACTTTCCGCCTCGAACTACCCCTACCCGTGCGGCTACAATGTTCCCGCCGGTTGGATGCTGAGCGCCGGAGGAGTGACGGTCCCTCCTCTTCCTCAAGGTGTGGCGCGTCGGGCGGCCATCACGAACCACTACTACCACGAGCTCACGCCGGAGCAGCGGAGGAATCCCAGTTGGCATCCCGATAACCAGCATACTTGGGATGCCTTCTTCATCGATCGGCGTGAGAGGGCGCTCGCCAGGTATAAGGAGGACGGTCTGCCTCCTGGGAACTTTCACGAGGCCGGTCGTCGGCTATGGTGGTCCGGCCGGCCTCTACAGAGCGTCATGGACTACATCAGGGCCGGCGATATCCCCCGCCTGCGCTACCCTCAGACCCAGTCCTGGAGTCGTGATCCTCCGAGGGAGTGCAGAGCACCGTCAGACGATAGTGACGACGACGGCGGCGGCGACTACGACGACTACGAGTACATGTACTATAGGCCTAGGCAGAAGTATGACTAGTAGATCAATGCACTCTTGCCATTATGTACTGCCTTGTTTATTTAGATCTATGCTCTCCGTTTAGATTTAGATCCAATCTTGCCATTATATGTACTGTGCCTTGTTTATCTATCGAAATGCATGTCCCTCTCCTAATGTGAATGCATACTTTGCGGCGTTGATGCCTGACCTCATGTGGCCGCCGGCATGTGCGAGTCGAAGAGCGGCAATAGGAAGATGGACTGGCGCTTCGTTTCTGAAATGTGTGGACGGTCGACCTTCAAAAAGAGGAGGGTAGAGAGTGGTTGGACATTAATGCAACCGCCTAATGTGAATGCTGCTTTTTGTTGGGGGTTGTGCAACGGAGACGAATATCGTGGCCGGACATTAAGCGCAGCTTCTTCTACCACCAGCAGAGGTCTTCTACTTAGGTTTTGCTTGTATTTGTGATTTTGGAGAGAAAATATCTTCTAGCACTATGAAATTTAAATCTCTACGTCAAATCAAATTTACGGTTTTGGACCAATTTAATTTGGGAAAAAATTAATATAACATAAATATATCAATAAAAGTGAATAAACTGGGAGACCTCAAATTAATATAATTGCCACATGTGCTTAATGAATATAACTCCTTCAACCAATATTACAAATGCGTTTGGAAATTGGTTGGATGGGGTGGATAAAAAAACTATTTGTTGGTCTGTAGCTAGGTATTGGTCCCGGGTCGTGCCACAAACCGGGACCAATGCCCATGCGCGTGCCACGTGGCCTGTGGCTAGGTATTGGTCCCGGGTCGTGCCATAAACCGGGACCAATGCCTCCCCACGAACCGGGACAGATGCCCCCAGGTGGTTTCTGCTGTCTCGGGCAACCGAACCGGGACCAATGCATAGCATTTGTCCCGGATTTTTGTGCAACCGGGACAGATGCCCCCTGGCCCCCTGGAAGAAAGGGGTTGTTTCCACTAGTGAGGGGGCGTTGGGCCCGGTTTGTGGCATGAACCGGGACCAATGCCTAGTCACAGGCCACGTGCATGGGCATTGGTCCCGGTTCATATTCCACAAACCGGGACCAATGCCTCTCCACGAACCGGGACCAATGCCCCCAAGCGATTTCAGCCTCGGGCACACAAATCGGGACCAATGCATAGCATTTGTCCCGGATTTTGTTGCAACCGGGACAGGTGCCCCCTGGCCCCTGGACGAAAGGGGTTGTTTCCACTAGTGTCCTCCCCACATCCCCGGTGTTTCGTGCTTTCTAGTCAACACTAATACTCCCTCCATATCAAAATATAAGATGTTTTAGCATTTTCTAAACAAAACATACCTAGACATGTTTTAGTGTAAGATGCATATGAAACTATACACCAAAATATGTCTAGATACGTTTTGTCTAGAAAGTTGGTATATCATACCATGGACTTGGTGGCATTCAGACGCTTCGGAGCCCCTCTCCGGAGAAACCCTAGCTCCGCTGGGGAAAAAGACGAAACTGCCCTTCTGGCCCCTCTACGTGGGCCGGAAGGGGGTAGAAAAGTGGAACCAAGTACTTGGTTGTGTTAGGTTGGGCCCAAGGAACACCCAACTCAGTGGTAGGGACCACCTATTGGCAAGATTACCCCCGTTACGCCAGATCCGGAAGTTTTGGGCTCTAAGTAGTCCTAGAACTCGCCAGAGAGAGTCCGACACCAGTGAGGCCATAACACAGGGAGTGAGGGAATCTTGGGCATACAAGACACATGACACACTCTAGCACACATGGTATGTCGTATCATGGGACTTGGTGGCATTCATACGCTCCGGAGCCCCTCTCTGGAGAAACTCTAGCCCCTTGGGGAAAAAGACGGAACTGCCCCTCTGCCCCTCTACGTGAGCCGGAAGGGGGCAGCAAAGTGGAACCAAGTGCTTGGTTGTGTTAGGTTAGGCCCAAGGAACACCCAAGTCAGTGGTAGGGCCCACATATTGGCAAGATTACTCCTGTTCCGCCAGATCCGGTAGTTTCGGGCTCTAAGTAGTCCTGGAACCCGCCAGAGAGAGTCTGACGCCGGTGAGGCCATACCACATGGAGTGAAGGAACCTTGGTCATACAAGACACCTGACACCCTCTAGCACACATGGTATGGAACCATCTACAATTTGGTGTCATTCTGATGCTCCGGAGCCCCTTTCCAGAGAAACCCTAAACGAGAGGGCGAAAAGTTCAACGCGTCAAAACCCGGTAGCAAAGTCAAACTAATGCATGCTTGTGATAGGGTAAACAAGGGGATATATTATAATTTGATAAATAAAATTATATTTTCTAATTATAAATTTAACAAGCAAATTTGGCAGGAAAGTAAAAAAAAATCCTTTGTCGTGTGCATGCACACGACAAAGGCTGTATTGTTGCCGTGTGCATGCACACGGCAACGAGATGACGTGACGGCTCCGCTGTGCAGCGGGACGGAACAGACACGTGGCAGTAATCTTTACCGTGTGCCTGTCTTTACCGTGTGTATTTTTCTGTATTAACCCGTGCGTTGGCCGTTTCCGTGTGCGACACACGGCAAAGATAATGTTTGCCGTGTGCCCAATATACGCCACACGGCAAAGAGCTTGGCAAAGGGAAAGAACTCGTCTCCTGTAGTGCGTAGACTTCTGAAAGAGTTTGTTCATCACGAGCTAATAGTAAGGGGAAACAGCTTCGGTGACTTGGTGTAACCAAGTCTCACCGTGACTTGCCCCTAAAATCTACCGTTGAAGGTAGATCCGATGGACAAGGAGGACTCCAGGCAAAAGCTCCCAGCTCATAACACTTCCAGAACTTAAAATGTCTCTTATTTCCAAACCATGTGTTCAAATAGAATGATACTTTCCTAGATTCCATGGAACAACGTTTATTATTTACTGGAATATTTTCAAAAATTTCTGGGAAGTTTAAATTTTGAGTTAAACAAATTGAGTAAGAAACTTAAAATGCTCTTTATTCACAAACCGTGTGTCCGAATAAGCTGAAAATTTCCCAGATTGCATGAAACAATTTATATGATTTACCAGATTAGAAAATACGTTTAGAAAATATGTAATCATCGACAACTCACAAAATAAAGTAAGAAAAAGGCATAGTAGATGATCAGAACATCCTAAACACTTAGAACCGGAAGTCTGTAGCATATCATTCAGATCTTGTAGTAGCAAGTGATACCGAACAAAAGACTATAATTAGCACCCCAAAATACATTTAGGCCTCCCTAGTTGTACACTTAGGCCTCAATCAACTAGTTAGCCCCCAAAATATATCCAACACACTACAACTAGCTCCCAAAGTACCATTTAGACACTAGAACAGGTTTCCATCATAGAAACCATCACCATCATAAGTAGGAGGAGCTATGAGGAGCTGGGTAAAACTATCGATGACATTGTACTTTTCATTCTCTACATTGGCTTCTTTCTTGCGGCCATCATCCTCCACTTCAACTTGAGGTTGTACATCACCATTTTTCTTCGGTTGCTGCCAAATGCCAATGACAATTCAACTAGTTAGTTAATTAACGAATGACATGAAGTTTTTGTTATCTCAACATACCTTTGCTCTTTTTTGGTTGAAACAGCGGCTTTAATTGCCATATTATGAAATTTCTGAGATAGTTCCTTGTACCGAAGCATAGCATCGAGTTTTGGATTTTCTACCACATTCCTTCCTTTCTTGTCCAATATTCTTCCAATACGTGCTTCTCTAGTCCATCTCTTCAATACATAATGTGTTGGCAATGTTTTTATGTTCATCAAATCAAGAACTTTGAGTCCATGTCCACACAATACTCCTGTCCTTCCAAACATTCCACAAGAACATGTTGCTGTTTGGTTCAAAGGATCGCCTATCACTATGCGTTCATCCTCAAAAGTTAAATCACCATACAAACTACCAATAGCAACAACATATTTGTTTTCATCCAATACTTTAGTGCATGCAGCCATGGATCTTTCATACTCACCTTGGGAAGCTTCAAAAATAATTGGAGTGTACACTTTGCTTGCTTGTACCAACATAGGAGTGCTCATCTTGATTCTTGGTATATTTTTTCTTGCTTCAAATTCAGATTCCAGCTCCTTGTTTCTTTTTACTTCCACGGTCCTTTCAAAATGCTTCAAAAATCTCACAATATGAAAATCAGATTTCAAATGGTTCTTCAATGAATTGTTGAAACTCTCACTTAGTTGTGTACTTCTCACTCCCAAACTAAAGACGTGTCTCATGAAACATTCAGCCCATTTTTCCTTAACCTTGTAGATGCTATCTAACCAAGTTTGTTTATGCACTTTACACCTCATATTGGCAAATGCTTCTTCAAATGCTTCCTTGTCCTCAAAGCCATACATACAAGCACCAAAATCAGTGAGGATATGTGATTCTTTGTCTCCATCTTTATCTTCACCACCATCTTTATCTTCACCATCTTTGTCTTCACTATCCTTCTCTTCACCCTTAGCTGGAGAAAGATGCTTGACTGCATTTTGCATTATGTGAAAGGTACAAAGTCCATGGTATGCTTCGGTAAACACATCCTCTACCGCTTTTCCCATTGCGATACCTTGATCGGTATAAATCGTTCTAGGCTGCCTTCCATTATGTGCAGCTAGAAAAGTGCCAAAGAGCCATTGAAATGATGCAAATGTTTCGTCAAATAGAAGTGCGGCACCAAATATTGTAGTCTCCCTAAACTGATTGAGCCCAAGAAAAACACCAAATGGCCTATATTCCTTGTTTGTACCAAAAGTTGTATCAAATGTTACAACATCACCAAAGTGTGCATAGTCTAGCATCATTTTTGCATCAGCCCAGAAAATGGTTGCTATATCCTCCTCACAATCCAGCTGCATAGCATATTGAAATGATGGGTTTTCGGCAATTTTTTCATGAAAATGCTTTAACATGTTGTCGGCCTGACCAAAAGCCAACTCCCGTTGTCTCTTGCTTTGCAAAAGATTTCTATGGTCGCGGCAAGTGTAGCCGAGATTAAATGCTCCACCAACTTGACGTGTTGCAAGCTCATACGCCGCTTTAGGCATAATTCCGGAATCATCAGCAGCCTCAATTTCAAAAGCTTGAAATTCTGAAATTTTTCTTTGGGACACCATGAAGTGCCGGGTCTGTGGCAAGTCAAGGAGGTGATTGTGTTCAAGATTGACCTCGTGTACTTCAAAATTTCCGGATAGGCGATTCAGTGTAAGACTCATAAAAGCTTGGCACTCGGTTCTTGTTTCAGGTCTAAAACATTTTTGAATTGTATCTCTCTGTCCTTTTTTCCGCAGACCTTCTTTGGCACAAACAAATCTGCACGAGGTTACCTTGCCATCCATTTTGCTCCTATTGGCATACCTCTTTCTCACATCAAAGCATGTACGACCCCCATATGCGTGCCAAAATAGCCAAGCCTCTTCTCTACTTTTGAATATCATTCCAACTTCAGGCACCCGCTTATCCGATTCTGCCATCGTGTACCACCAAATTTCTGCCATTGCGGATAGTATAATTAGTTGACTAAATTACACACAACTAATTAAAACTATGCAACACTAGCTAATATATTAAATTGAGACTGATTTGGTAAAGCTATATAACTGATTAAGAATAGCAATGCCGCAAATACAACACTAAGTTCAGATTTTGCACTTCAACAACACTAAGTGGGTTCAGTTACCTCACACAAACACCAGAGGAGATAATGCCGTCGGCGGCTCCAGCGCTTGTGGACGAGGAAATGGTGCAATCCGCGACCAGAAGAGGCAGGCTGGGTGGCGCTCAATCTCGCCTCTCTCTGCCCGCGACGGTGATTGGCTGGCGACTCCTCTCGCCGCCGCTAGGGCTGAAGCACGGGCAGGGGCGAGCACCGTCGCTGTCCTCAAGCGCATGATTCAAAGCGCCTGGGCCAGGAGAGGGAGGCTACGACGGCTCTCGAGCTCGCCTCTCTCTCCCTGCGGCGGTGATTGCCCGGCGACTCCTCTCGCCGCCGCTAGGGCCACGGGCACAGGGCGAGCGTCGGCGCTGTCCTTGAGCGTTGGAGTCAAATCGCCAGGGCTACGAGATGGAGGGTGCGGTGGTCGTGCTCGAGCTCGCCTCACTCTCTCCGCGGTGGTGCATCCCCGGCGACCCCTCTCGCCGCCGCACGCGCGGGAGAAGTCAATCCCGTCCCCGCCAAAAAGATCCCCGCGTGTGTACCTGTGTGTGAAATAAGTTCTAGAAGTGTTATGAGCTGGGAGCTTTTGCCTAGAATCTTCCTTGTCCATCGGATCCGCCTTCAACGGTAGATTTTAGGGGCAAGTCACGGTGAGACTTGGTTACACCAAGTCACCGAAGCTGTGTCCATAGTAAGGTATCATGAAGATTTGTAAAAGAATTAGGCAGCGTGCATAACAGTAGAAGACTAGATCGTCACTATCATATTTTGTCTCCATCGACTCTAGGTCGGAAAAGATCTCCTTAAAGTATGATATGTGGTTCAACACCGAACCACCCTCATGTAGGTTGTATATTTTTTTTTGAAATGGGTAGTCCCTGCCTCTGCATCGGAGTGATGCATACGGCATTTTATTAATCAAAAAGGAGTAACAAAGTTTACAAAAAGTGCCAAAAACTTCCAGGTGTGCTACAGCTCAGCCACTCTGGTAACTCGGATAAAAAACACATGAAAGTGTGAAAATTACGACGCACACAGACGTCGATCATGCTGCCACCCATGGGAGTATAGGATAGCACGAACCACCGCCAAGATACGGTTGCATCCAGCTTCCATAAAGGGACGCTGCACCTGCGGGAGTAGGAGGGACCATGTAGTAATCCAGTAAGTAGCCTTGTGGACAACCTGTAGAAAGTGAATAGAATCAATCTTGTTAAAGATCACGTCGTTTCGACATGTCCAAATAGCCCAAATAAACGCACTAACGCCAATACGTATACGTTTTTTAACGGTCTTAGGTAAATCATTAAGCCATGAACCAAACATGTGATCTATACTGACTGGTGGTTTGATGTTGAAAGTAAATTGGAGCAGTCTCCAAATCTTTCTAGCAAAAGGGCATAATATGAATAAATGTTCTACTGTTTCATCATGATTACAGAAAGCACATTTTTTAGACCCCACCCAATTTCTTCTGATCAAATTATCTTTAGTTAAAATCACCTTGCTATTAACAAACCACATGAAAATCTTGACCTTGAGAGGTATCTTCATTTTCCATAGATATTTATGTAGGAAGGGAGTATGGCCATTCAAACAATCAGCATACATAGATCTAACCGAAAACAACCCATCAGGTGTTAAAGTCCAACGAAAAGAGTCTACTTCGGTTGTCAATTGGACCAGCATTAGACTCTGCACTAGTTTGAGCCATTCCACCCATTTGGTGCCAATCAAACTACGGCGAAATTGTATATTAATTGGAGGAGCATTAGACATGACCTCCGCCACAAGAACATTCTTGTTTCGAACAATGTTATATAACCTCGGATATTCAAAAGCCAAAGGTCGATCTCCCAACCATGTGTCTTCCCAAAACCGAGTGCATTGGCCATTACCAACCACAAATTTCCCTCGGCTGAAAAAATCCTCTCTAACCTTCATGACACCCCTCCAGAACGGAGAATCAGTAGGTTTGGACTTCACCTGGGCAACAGTTTTGCCACTTAGGTATTTATTAGTGATTAACTCCTGCCATACCCCTTCCTCATTCAACAATTTGAAAAGCCATTTGCTTAACAAGCATTTGTTTTTAGTATCTAAAAGTTCTATTCCTAAACCCCCCTGATCTTTTGGTCTACAAATGATATTCCAACGAGTGAGCCTATATTTCTTTTTCTGACTGTCACTTTGCCAGAAAAAACGACTTCTAAAAAAATCCAATCTCTTCCTAACCCCCACTGGGATTTCGAAAAAAGATAACAAGAACATAGGAAGGCTCGAGAGGACTGAATTGATCAATATCAACCTATCTCCATAAGATAATAATTTCCCAGCCCAACAAGCTAGTTTTTTCTCGAAACGATCCTCTACTACCTTCCATTCCTTATTGAGCAGTTTTCTAAAATGAATAGGTATACCTAGATAATTGAATGGAAGAGAACCCACCTCACATCCAAAGATATGTCGATAGTCATCCTCCTGTTCAGCAGCTTTGCCAAAACAAAAAATTTCACTCTTATGAAAATTAATCTTAAGGCCAGATAGTTGTTCGAATAAAGACAATATCAGCTTCATATTAACCGCCTTGTCTACATCGTGTTCTAGGAATAAGACTGTATCATCCGCATATTGAAGGATGGACACCCCCCCTTCTACCAAATGTGGAATAAGGCTTCCAACCTGACCATCTTCTTGTGCGCGGTTAATAAGAATTGCCAACATATCAGCAACCAAATTAAACAAAATAGGTGACAAAGGATCTCCCTGTCTAAGACCTTTTAACGTTTGAAAATAATGACCAATGTCATCATTAACTCGAATACCAACACTTCCCCCTTGTAACTTCATGTGCATCTTGGTGTTAGATCCTTGGACATGGAAATCTTTTCGAGTTTATCCCAAAGTTCTTGTACGGATTCACCATTCAGCACCTCTTGCAAAGTCACATTAGATAGATGAAGTTGAAGCAAAGACAAAACCTTACAATCTTTACGCTTGTCAACGTCTGTCTAGTACTTCGGATCCATTTCTTTCAATCCATCCAGCGTATCATCAAAGATCTCCGGATTCGGAGAGAATCACCCTCATCTTAACTTTCCAGAGCGAGAATCTGGTTTTGTAGTCCAGCGGCGATCGATAAAACTTCATCTCAGCCATCGCAAAAGCCTAATCTACAAACCAGGGCACTGATACCACTTATAAACGATAGCAACAAATAAGCTATGAACAAAGATATCGACACACGGGGATGCAAGATTTTAAACGTGGAAAACCCTTCCAATGAGGAAGAGAAATATCCACGGGTGTCAGCCAGCAGAACTTCATTATATCGGTAGCGGCTACGAACTCCAGGGATTTACAACTTGTGACGTATATCAAACCGGCTCGCGTCGCTCCCAGGGGGCGGCACGGGCGAAACCCTAGCCGCCGCCGCCCCCACACCCCCTCCTCTCCATCCACCCGCCGCCGCCGGAGGAAGCCACCGGGGGCACAACCCTCCGCGTGGTGGACGGCGACCGGCGGGTCCTCGCCTCCTCAGCACAAACGCGGCGGGAGGCCTCCGGCCAGATGCGTTGGTCGGCCCTGGACGGCTTGGGCGGACGGCGGAGCACGGACGCCGGGGCGGCGGCCCTGGTTCTTCTGGCGGCGGCTAGTGGCTGGGTCTGCGTGGGCAGCCGGCGCTGGCCGGGTGGTGGCGCCGCCGATGGGATCTGGGGTGGCTCAGCCATGGTGCGGCGGCCGCGTGGCAGCGGCGCCACCATCGGCTTGGCTCCCGGGCGGCGTGGCCTCCTCTGTCTTGCGGCGAGAGGCGGTGGTGCTAGGGACCGTCGGCGGCAGGGTTCCCGGTGGCGGCAGATGCGGAACTCCCGCAAATTCCCTGCTGGGAGTCGTTTCGCGGCGTCGGGGCTGCGAGACATCAGAATAAAGGAGGTGGTCCTTGGGTTTCCCATCGCGCGAAGATGAAGATGCTGATGTAGATTCTCTTTGATCAAGCCGGGTTGTCGACCCGAAAGGCTCCGCCGGCAACTCCCATGGGCGACGCCTGGAGATTGCTGGATAGGTGGAATTCGGTCACAATGCTCAGTCATCGAAGGCGAGATTGGAGGACTATCAACGGTGTTCGGAGTCTTTGCATTGATGGGGAACTGGCTTCGAGTTACAAGATCCGTGGCAGCCGTATGTAAGAGGGGGCGACAACATGCGTGAAGTCCAAAGTCCTACCTTTCAGGGTGAAAGCCCAAGGTCTGGCCTTAATTGGTTGTGCCTGGCACTGGTCTTCTTGGAGCCGTTGTTTTGAAAGCGAGGATTATCTTCAGGGTGAAAACCCAAGGTCTGGCCTTAATTGGTTGTGCATGGCACCGTTCTTCTTGGAGACGTTGTTTTCGAAGAGATGGACATCAGCTGTTGTTTAGGTGGTGGTTGTGCGGATACCGCGAGGACTGTAACTCTGTAGCGGGACTTTTCTTTTTATTTCTTCTTTTTATTGTCTTTCGGCTGTGTGCATCCATTGCGTTGTTGCAGAGGCCGGGTGTAATTTGTATCTGCACGATATTAATATACTTCCCTTTATCAAAAAAAGTACATATTGACACACAAATTACAGTGGAAGTAACTAACCACAGAGCAGAGTACATTTGCAAAATAAAACATACACGTATCAGACTACCAAGAAGAAGAATAGTAAGAACATAACACATGTAGTACATCTCAAAACAAGACAGGGACCGAGATACTAGGTTTAGCTTATTGCAGCAGTTGTAGGAAGGTGCACCAACTCCACAACAGGTCGATTTGGATGGTTCTCAAGCTCAATCTCAAGATTTAGCTTCAGCTGATTAGCAGCGGAACCATTAAGAAGTAAGACTCGTTGGAGACTTTGTAGGTTCTCCAGGCCAGAGAACTCACACCGTAGCGAGAAACCACAACAGTCGATCTTGAGCAGCTCAACATTATCCATTGTCCTTGATCTAAAATACAAGGTCCTGACGTCGATAGAACTATGCTCCATAGCAATCTCGAGGACCTTGACCTTTTCAATAGAGAGATTGAAATAAAGCACCCTAAATAGGTCCACCTTGATACGAAGAATACACAGTTGTGGCAGCTCATTAAGGAATACATTAGTGCTTTCTTCAAAAGTTTCCATCTCCAAGTGTAACTTTGAGAGCTTGCGAAACCGGTCGCTCCACACTGGCAACCTGTCCTTAAGCCCATAAATTTTAAGGCTCCGCAGGTTCTCCAAAAACAAGGCCGTACCATTACCATCACCATTCAGGTCTTCCAAGCAATATTCATTGCCCTTCATCAGATGTACTGACAGGGATTCCAGATGGCCATGATCCCTGATTGCAGAGAAGAAATCTTTGACGTTGTCGTTGTTGATCCCACACACTGCAAGCTTGCGCAACTGTGTTAGACTGCTTAGATCTTCCACGAATGCCTTCAAGCTTGAATCAGTGACATCGACGACACCAAGAGTGTGCAACCCCGTCATTACTCTAATCCCACTGGGAACCTCAACACCGATACAGAGTGGTAAATTGGACGAAAATGGCGTGACGTTAATAAGGGTGTGTGGGTCGGCATCGCCGGCACGAATGTACTGCAGCTTATGTAACTTGGACAAGCTAGCTGGGAAGGTGACTATTGATGTGCCCCTGGCATCAAGAGTTTCAAGCTGCCTCAGATCACCTATTGAACTTGGCAGACATGTGAGCTTCATGCATCTTCGTAGAGACAGGAACTTGAGGCGGCGTAGCAACTTAATTATCTTCTGAAGATCTTCATTTTCTACACCATGTGCATCCTCCAGATCAAGGACCCGAAGAACCTTCATACCTTCTGAGAGGAAGAAAGACTCCCACCTCCCAAAAATTGTCAACGACCTTAGCCGAGATAAGTCGATGCTCTCAAACTCAACTCTACTCCTCTTCCAGCTTCCCAGTATGACAAGGTGACGTCCTGTGCGTGGTGTCGTCATAGCACAACCCCCCAACTCAACCAGAAGGTTCTCTTCAATTCGCCTTGAGACGATGTACTCGCGGATAAAATTATTAACACGAAACATCACCATCCTTGTGTCAATGTATGTGCTTGTGGCTAGTTGTGGTAGTTGTTGGACTATGTTCAATTCAAGGAGCTCAGAGAAGTTATTTTCCCCTCCCTCCTCCTCTGAATTATCATTGTTGTCTATGGAGTAACCTTCTGCAATCCACCGCGTTATTAGTCTCCTCCGCCGAATGTTGTGGTTCGGTGGAAAAAATGACAAGTAAAAGATACAAGACATGAGGGAATCCATCAAACTGTATAGGACGGAATGCATCTGACGAAATAGACGCCGTAGACTATAAAACTCCGGCTTGGTCTCCAGGTGGCTTATAAATTTTCCATTCAGAAATTTCACTGTATCAAGCCATGTGAGCGTCTTTGTTGCCAGCAAGTGAGCGATGGCAACTATTACTTTCGGAATTCCTCCACACTTCAAAATAAGTTCTTTTAGCTCAACACTTCCATGAAGCTTTATAAGGGATGTTGGATTGTCGTTCATTTGTACCTATGTTGTTACATGATTAATGTCAACTGCATTGGATCATTATGTGGTAATGCAAGCATAAATTCAAGCGAATAATAAGAAAATTAAATTATCCATTCATGCATGTGTATTAAAAAAATGCTAAAATGCCGGTGCTACAAATATAAGGGAAAGTGGAAATAAATTTTATCACTTAGCTAGGATAAGGATCATAATGAGATAACCGGGAAATATCTGGATAGACTTATGCATGATGCTATTAGCTTGCATATTGGGAAGACCTCCCAAAAACCAAAGTTTAAAATAGCGGGCTATTGCATATAGCCCCGACGATTTCAGAAACTGCGAAAGGCTATAGCCGGGCTATAACCAAATAACCGTTTTGTTAAAATATTTGAAAAATATTAATATTTAGACAACATATAATCGTATATATATTCCCATTAAAAAAACCATTTTGAAAAAATATAATCATATATATACCATTATTCACATATTCATAATGTAATAACATAAGTATATAAGATGTACGAGTAATTAGAGGCTTAAATAGTAGTTATTCATGACACAGTTCAATAGTCATGAAACAAGGTCGCTCTGGGACGCGCTCGCACCTCACAACAAACGTCTAACCATCAAGAGTGGTTGATTTGGGCTCCGAAATTGGCCGAGTTGACAAATTTTGGACCAAAATTTTTGGTTCCCTGGATGGCATATAGCCGGGCTAAGGGGCTAAATTGGGGCAATATCCATTTAGTTGGGCTATTATCCAATCAGGCTATGAAGGGTCTAGCTGTAGCCCCGAGCCTCTAGGAAGGCTATAGCCGGCTATTTAAAACTTTGCCTAAAACACAATATACTACCAACTCCATAAAAACATGTTATAACCTAGGTAAGTACAGAATGACCGGATCCCATCTACACTCACTATAACATGGTCGAAGTGAATATCTGAAAAGAAAAAAAGATTTATGACAGCCAATAATTTACTCTTCTTTCTTTGATTGCACGCAAATATATTTCTGAGAGCACCACTTAAAACAAGACCTCCATCCCACTATGCTAATATAATGTACAATATTTGTGAGCTTGATCATGGGCTTGTAGAAAGGGGAAAGAGGTTTTGTTAAATAGCAGCTACATAAGTTCTGCATGTAAATTTCATATAATATTACGCTTCGTGAGTAAATAGTATTTGAGACAAAATTTTAAATAGTGGTATATAGCTTGACCATAGCGGCACTATTGCGTTTTCTAAATTGTGCTTCTAAGTGCATTCGTGTGTTAAAAGTTACCATTGACCTTAAATAGCGAGGTATATATTTTTTCGCATGTCACCCCTAAGTGTCTTAGCCAGTTGTTCATAATTATGATTTTAGAAGATTCTTACCTCAGTGCATCCTAAAAATGAGTGGAACTTTTGCATAATTTCCTTTGTGCTTTAGCATAGAGTACTTGTCGATACTTTATAATGACTTACATGTAGGTGGTTTATTTCATCGCATGCCCCTATACTGTGAAAGCTGTGGTGAAAAGCTAGGTTTATTGGAGTCATGTTCTTTGAAATGCATCACAACTTGGAGTTATCACGGTCATCTTCACAAAAAACTTTTTAGACAACTCGCTTTATATACTACTTCCTTGCTTCATCTCATCTTATCAAATCCAACTTCCCCTGGGAGCCAAGTAGAAAAGCTAGTCATGTAATTTTGGATGCAGTACTCATCTCTATTTGTGTTTTTTCACAGACTAGCAATATCATATTGCATTATAATATTTTGTTTACTACCTACCCACGCACAGTCATATGCTAGTATCATGGTACCACAATATTTATTCATTTGTAGAACACCACTGCCAATATGTGCACAAGATTAATCTTCCATTAAAATTTCTCGTTTCCAACGCTCGGATATTGTATTATTCCATGATAACACTACATGTATTGTAGTTCTTAATTGTTGTTCCATATCAAATTCATGGTACATATGAAGGTGGAGTAATTTGAGAGAACTTGAAAAGGTATGTGATCCTAGTGAACTTGGCGAATGAGATGGAAAGATTTAGTCATGTTAACCTAGTGAATGTGATCAATAAGACGCATACCAAACAAATAAAGTGGCATAAAATGGATTGTGTGTTATAAGAAAAGGAGGTTGACATATTGTACTATTACCCCTGTTTGATCAACATTTCTCCTCCCCTGCAAAAGAAAATCTCTAATGTTCTATATTTACACATAACGGCCAACAATTTAGGATCGATCGAAACACAATGTGTATTGCATTGGTACACATAACCATCTATAGTGTTGTTAGGAAAGTGTGCATAAGGCATATGTCGAAAATCGTGGATTATTATATACATTTCAATGAAGAATAGTTGTATTTTCAACTTGTGTCCTCAGGTTGATCGAGTTATTGTTGAGCCTATCAATTGTAGTTCCCATGTGCTGAAGGTGGTTGCTTTTATAGTGCTGGTCTTTACAGCAGTGTAAGGTGTATAGACATGTTTGTTGAACTGTAATGGCTTGGGTATCCTTTTTCTTTGCTTTCTTTTTCGCTCATAATGCTGACGACTGTTCGATGTTTTGTTTCATTTTACGTAATGGGACCGGAGAGGAGCCCGTGTGAATCTATAAAACACTTTCAATAGACGGTCACACAATTATAAACTGTTGTGTTTACAAATTCAAACATCAATGATACAAATATTATTGGGATGGCATATTTCATTTCATTATGATCCATAGTTTTTCATGTTGAAATTTTAAGGTGCATATTTTTCATTTTTCAAAGGTCAAAAGGTTGTTCCATGTAATTTTACCTTTCATATTTTCTAGGGTAGCATCTTGGAATGTACTGGTACAATCAGACAAATTTTATAGTGATGGAATATTCGTTTCTAAGTGTCGGATAGAGGAGGGAGAAAAATAGTCATGCATGATGTTTTAGTTTGTAACAATCTGCATGCAGAAGTTAGACACTCAATGAAAACACACCTGTTTATCGAAGACTTGAGATGCTGCCATATCATCTAGGCATCTAACATTAAACATGATCTCTTCATTATCTGCACAACAGTGTCTGGCAATGCTTGATTCGGTTGTTATAACAATAATTACTCCTTTAGAAGACTCCGATAGTAACTCAGATTTTATCAAGTCCCATTCTTCTTTAAACTTGAGATCATCAATGATAACTAGGAATCGATTATCTTGTAGAAGCTTGCGACACTCTGCAATGAAGTTTGTTGATGAACTTGTTGTTTCCCATAGTAGGCTACTACATAAACTCCTTAAATGGAATGGATGTGAAACATCCACCCAACGATAAACGCGAAATTTGGTTTGAAGAATCATATCACAGAATAATCTCTGGGCCAAAGAAGATTTCCCAACACCAGATATTCCCCACAAAGTAATAACTTGGACCGAATGGACTCCTCCCTTAGATGTATAACGACGAAGTTCATTCATTTCGGACTCACGCCCAATCAGGGGATAATTCATCATCCACTTAGAGGCTTCAGCTTCCCTATTCGGTCCATCATATTGAGAAGCCTGTATATGGGGAAATATGTTAACACACACTTGTTCAGAGAGATGTACATAATTAAGAAGCTTGGAGTAATTCCGTTGGTATCTTCATAGAATGTGCCATACATACTCCACTAGTTTGTTGATATGCGAACAAGGTGTGGCTGCCAATTAAATGATGGTCTAGCTCGCTGAATTTTATCGCATGTCGGCAGCTCTGGTTAAGTCACTGGAGGTAAAAATCCAATATTTTGTTTTCAAGCAAATTAATATTTGTTGCCGAAAACTACTAGTAATAAATTAGAAACGAAACTAAAGTTTTTTTGCTATCTGGATCGCATTAGTTTTCCAAACATCGTCGAAAATATTGACTATGATGTTTTTTGTATAAACACTATTTGCTTACTATGTTCACAATTTAGTTTGCATGAGAAACTATTGGCTTTTGACAGGCTTTCTATTTTGGCGACCTTTTATTAGCAATACATGGATTCCCTATCAGCACCGGTACTATACCACAGAACTATTAGTAATTTGGTGGTAGCAAGTGTGATGTCAAGTTTCATTTGGTTGGTAGTTCTTCCAATTTATTCATTTGTATCCCAATCTTTTTTCCTTACAGAATGGCAACAAAGCATTAGTTTGATAGCCCTCATGGCAATGGACGTGACTCCGGACGTATAGCTAATAGATACTTGGAAAAGGTGTAGAAAAATTAAATAATGATTAGATAGTTGTTAACAAGAGGATGAGCTGCCACAAAAAACGATTCAAGTTAAATTTTTTTTTTAAACAAATACTCCCTCCATTCCAAAATATAAGCCTTTTTAGCAAACTGTTTTAGATCGCTAAAAAGGCTTACATTTTGGAATGGAGGAACTACTATGATATTAAGATAAAATACTTTATGCCCCAAGAAGCCCTAATTACACACAAGAAAACGAGATGTACATACTCACCAAGGATGTGAGGTCATCATGTCTTTTTCGATCGACGTGGATGCTTCTATCACCTTCTGTTTGTGTAATAGCAAAGTTCTGGAGAAGACAGAAATTAGGACTTCAAACATCAAAGTATAGCTCCTAATGCCTATGCAGTAGATCGTTACATACAACTGTAAGATTTAATTACTTTGAAGAACAGAATTTAAGACATGATTTCACAAAAAAAAAATCAGGGCATATGACTTTGCGAGTGTGTAAAAGTCAACATACTATACAAGAATCACCGGAAATCCTAGACCTACGGACAAAAACCATACGGACGGTGCTTACGGAATTACGTGTCCACCCCTTATTAGTTTACAGCCCCTCCTGATTTTCACTTGGGCCCACCCTCTGATAACTCCAATCTAATCCCGTATCTCTTTCCGTAACTTGGCCGTCCGTAGGTGTAGCATAACTCCAAGAATCACCAATGTACTTGCCAGCCAACTGATACATAGCTAACACCCCTAACTAATGACCTGGTAAGAGGCTAAGTACTTATATCGTACATTTGATTATAGTCATGATCAAACATGTGCATAGAGAATGAAGTTGGTCATACAATGAAAAGTCTAGCCAGATCCTTACACGAGACTCGGTTCTGGTGAAGAAGCTACCTGCAGGAGGTGCGTAATCTTGTAAAAAACGATTGCAATGCTTCCGTAAATTAATGATATTTCACTTTCCCCCGCAAAAACCATTTGCGTATAGGAAGGATTTGGTGTCCACTTTTTTCCCCGATCGAGTTGGCTTAGGATTCCCGGTTCCGGGGTGATAAATTTAAATCTTAAATTTTGAATTCAAAATTTTCTAAGAAAGGGTTATTGAGGTTCTAAGCTGAACCTAGACAGAGCCTTGCTTGTAAATTAGCGGTATGTCTCCGTTTGGTTGTGTAGATGTAACCAGGTCAACAGGTTCGAAACTTGTTGACCACCTAAAAAATGTATGAATGTGGGGAATTCGAAGAGAAGATATTGGGGAGCAGGTCTCCACGCGGGCGAACATGGGAAACCCTAGCCGCGGGCACCTCTAGCCCTCCTCCCTCTCGCTCCCCTCCGCCACCGCTGGTGCTGTCCGCCGGGCGCCGCCCGTGCGGTGCAGGTGCCGGTGGCGGCGGCCTGCTTCTACTCGCGTGCAGGGCGAGCCGGCGCGGTGCGTGGCATCCGGCGGCGGTGCGGCTTCGACCGGTGGTGGTCCGGCGGGTTCGGGTTGTGTGCATGGTGGCGGTGCTGCTCCTTGGCGGCAGGGGGCTTGGGCAGCTGCTGCGGCTGGCTGGTCGCCGGCGAGCGGCTGGCGGCGCTCTCTCGGCCCAGATCTGGGCCCTTTGGGCTGCATCTAGGCCTGGTCCGGCCGATTCCGTCGTGGCAGCGCCCCTCCTGGTCGACGGTTATGAAGGTGCTCGGGTAGGGGTGGTGGAAATGGAGGTCTTCCAGGTGCAGTGCGGCAGCGGGGACTTTACGGGTCCAAGACGGGCCCGGCCAGGCCAGGCGGGCCTGGTATGTCCCTAGTGCTGCATCCGGTCGGCTACCGCAGTTGGCGGTAGAGGTCGATCCCTCCCGCGCGTTACTGTACTACTACCCCCTCGCCAGAGTGCCTTTGTCTTGGTCCTATGTCTTGCGACGTACATCACGGAGAGACGGCGGCGGTGATTGCAAGACCGTGGTGGCATGTGCAGGTGGACCCTGGGACCGATCGGACAGCAGCGTCGTCATCGTCGCTCACCTTCTTGGCGGTGCTACTTGGTATGCAACGTTTCAGAGAGTTAGGAGTGTGGGGGGACTTCTCCGGAGGGCGCAGCGGTGGCGAGTCACCCTCGTTGTCGTCTTTTTTTTCTTTTCCTTTTCGTTTTTGTTTCTTTTGGACGTACCTTGTGCTGTTTGCCCCAGCGAGCTATGTGTTTCAGTCGGTTGCTATCTCTATCTTACTATATTATTTGTGTTAGCCACATGGTACGTCGAAGGTGGTACGTCGCTGGATCGATCACGTGTAGGAGCGCGAGAGAGCGACGACCTCATCGGCTGGGTAACGCGTCCTGGGCTTAGTAAAGTATCCTAATCTGGGCTGTGGCACCTGGATGAATAGAGCAACAGCACCGATCGCATGAAAAACTCTTAAGGAGCGATTCATCAAGTATCCTGCATGCACCCCTTAAAAAAAATCAAGTATCCTGCACGTGTCTCCCTACAAAACAAAAACGTATCGCACCGGAGCAAAATAACCAGCCCTTCGCGTGTATGTTCAGTATTCAGATGTATAAAATGCATGTACATGCGACCCTACTACACCATGAATTAATAAAGATAATTTTTGTCGCACAATTTTTTATTTTTCCTGTGTGTTAGCACAATTAACCTGGTAGAAAAAAAACATAGGTACATTGGATCAATTTTTAATTTAAAATTATACTACTTTACAGCTTAATTGCAAGTTTCGGTCCAAAGACTAAAATCTGATTGTTCCACATGTGCTCGACATGGCCGTCGTCGACAATCCAAGTATTGGATGTTTAACTTCTATATTTTGTTGTTGTCGTTGATCAATACCAACTCATGGGAAATTTTTGAGAATAAAAAGCTAAACAAGGCGTGAACATGATAAACCTTGACGAAATAGTTTGAGGGTCGAGTTAACGGAGGAGATGGATGATTCTTGAAGAGCAGCCACAACTTCCCTATGGGCACCTCCTACTTGGTCTCGGATATGAAATGAAGAGCATCCATAATATTCTCGATGGGCTCCGCGGAAGAAGGCGCGCGGCACTTCTGGAGGTTGCCACGATTGATGAGGCCGTGGGTGTGAGGGTAGTCGCTTGGTTGTGGTGAGGTGATAGCAAAAGTATGCTAACATTGATCTAACTCAATCCTAAGATGAGCTGAAAGCACATGTCACAAAGAAAGAACAAATATGATTAGTTGTTTATGTCTCTGCGTTTTTCCTAGTATTAATATGGCGGGGCGAAAGCCTCTGTCGTGGTGGCTCTACCAGAACTATGTCTTACGACTTGTAAAAATAAGGAGAATACATCGCATTTAGTTGAGTTTGGACGTTCAAATTTGAAAAAGAATATCAAACATTTTTTTACTGATAAGCACATTTACCGGGGGTGCTCAGGAAACTCGATTACCGGTCAGTAACAAAAACTTCTGTGTAGATAATACGTGAATGCTCAAATAAACGAGGGGAAAAAATAAAATATATTTACAGAAATTTTACAGCAGTATATAATATGTGAATAATCCAAGTAACAAATGATGCGGATTTACCTCATTGAAGAAGGCGTAGACAGATTGATTAGGCGAGAACTTCTCCAACTCTATTACTTGGTATGAAGGTCCCATGCACAAGTTTGCAATTTCAAAAAGTTCTGTGGACACAACGATCCAGCTTCCCATTTTCATGTCAGGAAGGAAAGCTCTGATAGCATTCCAATCCGCCATGTTTACCAGGTCTTCCAGTACGATAAAATACCTCGTTCCATTGACTTCTTCAACAAAAGCCTGGATCAGATCTGCATAGGTATCTTCCATCCTTGTTAGGCCTTGTTCACTAACTTCAGTTGAAGTGTTTGCGTAGACTTGAAGCATGAAGCGTCGGATGAACTCATGGGTATCAAAAGGGTGCATGAGCTTCACCCAAGCGCGACAGCCAAAGTTTTGGCATATCATAGGGTTATTGTAGATCTTCCAGAGGAGGGATGGCTTGCCAAGATCACCGTTTGTCCCCCACAGCGAGACAGCTTGAAGATCACCATCACCTTTCTTAGCGATCAACAAACTTGCGAGATCCACAGAACCTTTGCGCTCGGCCGCGGCCTCCCTTGCCTGAACGAGCCTGTTGAGTCCTGATGTCCCGACGGCAGCACTTGTCGCGGGTTGTTCAAACGTGATGATAACCTTGGAACCACCTGAGTCGGTGATGTTGCTGTAGCGCAAGTAGCGCTTGCTCAATTCGTCGGCCCTAGCTTTGAGATCTCCCAACTCCGCAACCGCCTGGTCCAGAGGCAGAGGCGATATGCATGTCATGTAGACCATGACGGCCTTCGGGATTATCCGGCGCCAGATGACCCGCTTGTTGTCCAGATAGACAACGAGCTCGATACAGTCTTCAAGGTCGTAGGCCAGCTCGCGAACATTCCTCACCCAGGTCATCACCAGTTTGTTCTTGACGCTTGTGTTATTGGCCACGTCAAGGAACGCCTGCATCATCTGAAACTCCGCCGTGATATACTTTAGGTCACGCTCCGCCTTTTGCCGGAGGCCCGCATCCTCAAGTATCGCCGCCTCCACCTTGGCCAGCATCCCCGCCACCACCACCTTCGACAATCCAACCACCAGGTCCGCCATGGCTACCTCTCCCTAGCTCTGTCGCCCTCTTTGCTGCTTGGGTGTTGTTTCTTGATGTGGCTGCTATAGGTGGAGTTGCAAATTTAAGTGTATTAACTGGGCACCAGCAGAGGGATAATTGTAGTCGCGGGATTAACAATTTGAACAATTTTTTATCTACATGAGGCGTAGTGGCCAGCTCCGAGAGACGACTTTTTTTTGAACATAACGAGAGACGACTTGGAGTCGCCATTAACAAATCAAATGCAACGTCGCTATAGACTTCACCCCACGGTGGGTAGGGTTGGGCGTTTGGTAGTCGGAAGACGACTTGGTCGTGGGCCACCTGCCAACTTGGAACCAAAGTTTAAAATAGCGGGCTATGGCACATAGCCTCAGCGATTTCAGAAGCTACGAAAGTTTATAGCCGGGATATAGCTAGGCTATAACCATATATCCGTTTTGCTAAAATAATTAAAAATATTAAACTTTACACAACATATAATCTTATATATATATCATTATTCACATAGTTATAATGTAATAACATAGTTATATAAGACGCACGAGTAACTAAGAGTTTAAATAGTAGCTATTCATGACACAACTTAGTAGTTCTGAAATCGGGTCGCCATGGAACCCACTCGCACCTCACAACAACGGTTTAACCAACAAGGGTGGATGATGTGGTCACTGAAATTGGCCGAGTTGACAAATCTTCGATCAGAATTTTTGGTATCCTGAATGGGACATAGCCGGGCTATGGGGCTAAATCAGGGCTATATTCATTT